>JAWZYV010014837.1:0-69306 GCA_038373885.1 Cheiracanthium punctorium | reverse complement strand
ATTAGATTCAACTAAATTGATTAAAATTTATATTCAATTAGCAACTGTAACTTTTTAGGAATCTGAGGCATCCAATCATTATGTCTGTATATATCATATCAACACTTTAGTCACAGTTCCTGCCAAATAGCTTCTCTTGAATATTAGCAGCTCCAATAGATTTTCCTGCTTGTCTGCCCTAGATCAGGCCCTGCTAATAATTAGGGATAGAAGATGCATACAGTGCAGCATCCATAATCCGGGAACCTATAATCCGGCAGCACCTACAATCCGGCACTAGTCGCGTTTGTTTTTTTTTCTCCCCAAAGGGATCCGGAATCTCAAAATCCGGAACTTTTAACGCTGATTTTAATTGATATATGGCTATCTTAATTTTTTTTTCCTTCTTCAATAGATAGTTTTTCACCGAATATTTTTCTTTTTGTTTTGAATTTCGGCACTAACATGTCTTTGCCGATCACCATTACTGCCGCAAATATTTGAATCAATGCATTTTCTAATACCGAGATAAAAACAAAAGTAAATACGGCTTGGTTTGCTTATTATATTTAAATCAATTGCAGTCAAGTCAAAGGTGCAGTGTAGCTGAATGAAGAATTCAAAGATAATGAGAGTGCTTTCATAGAACATTAATATGTATGAGTTTTTAAAACGAGACAGCATGTTTACGCATCATCGTAAACACGTAGCTTCGGCTCCTTCCGCTTCCAGCAGGGTTGCCAGATCAAAATTTGTGAAAATAGCCAAATGGCTTCTGAAAATTAGCCAAAAATAGCCAAATGAAAAAAAAAGCAGGGTTGCTATCGGTCAGGGAAAACCTGGAAAAGTCAGGTATTTTATTTTTGGCAAAAAAAGTCGGGGAAAATCGTAAAATTTAGCCCAAAACCTGGAAATCACATAATGTGACCTGGAAAATTATCAGAAATCTGTGTTTGTAAGCAATATCAACGTTTAACCTTACTTTGGGGAAGCTGGAAATATTTGAGAAGGTATCCAAAGTTGTCCTTAACGTAAAAAATAGTCCGGCTTTTTATTGCAAAAAAAAATCTGGAAAACCTAGAAAAGTCAGAAAATTTAATGAACAATCCCTCATACTTTACATTAAATACGAAAGGACTGAGGAATTTTGTTTATGTTAGTAACATAGACAGAATTTTATTTTGAAGGTGGGGACTGCAGCCCCTCCGTGTGGCGTAGCCAAGGGGGATCCGGGGGAGTCAGCTCCCACCCCACCCGAAACTAGAGAGAACAGGGGTCGATGCAGACAAAAATTGGGTCCGTTTTGCAACCCCAGTAAATCGATGCAGTCGTAGTCGAGTAAAACGCCCCTTCACAAAAATATAATGGATTAAAACGCCGCTTCATTGGCATTTTACCCTACATGTTAATGTGTTTAATCAATTATTTTAAGAAACAAAGAAAAACCCGACTTTCATTAAAAGTTGGTATGAAAATTCACAAAAATAAATGTAGAAATTCACAAAATTAAGTATTGAAATTCACAAAAATAAGCAATTTTCACAAAAATGGACCCTCGAAAAAATTCCTGGATTGACCCTTGGAGACAGACACGGATAAAGGCATTTTTTCACTTATTTTATTCTAATTGATATATAGATGAGAAAATTTTGGACCCCCTCCCCCAAAAAGAAATACTGGCTACACCACTGGCCCCTCCCCCAAAATTTGACTGCTCTCTTTTTGGATGAACTAAATTAACTTATTGTTCTTGAATACTCTTACTTATCTTAAAATTTTACACTCATCCTCCCACGACATAAAATCCTGGCTAGGCTACTGGCTAAGTAATGCAATGCCGCTCGAACGATTGAGTATATAAACGCTTTGCGTTAAACTACTCCCATTTAAATACAAAGAATTCGAACACGTATGGTTTCCAGTCTACTTAAGTTCATCACTTCCTTGCATCCCGCTACAGTATTATCAGCAAAGCTATCCCCATCCTAGCTCTGACCCCACGTCCCTCTCTCAGTCTCAGTGCTAGAATTGGTTGAGGTAACTGAATTTTCCTTCCTGCTAAGACTAAAAAAGTTAGACAATTTCTCCAAAAAACTTACAGAGTCTAATGTAAGGTTGACCATACGTCCTCGAAATTCGAGGACAGTCCTCAAATATAGATCTTTTTTTCATTTTGTCCCCAAATGTCCCCAAATTTAAAGATTTGTACTTTTTTCCCCTGAAAGTTTCCGTTTATATTATTTCTTTCAGAAAAAACTGAAGAAATAAGAAAAATAAACCATCTAAAAGCGCCATCTGCTCAGAGAAACAATGAAATTCGATCTCTGAAAGCGTTTGTTGTCATTGTGTGTGTAGCATGTACAGACATTCAATAAAGTATCCGACTATGAGCAAAATTTCCCATTTCAGTTTTGTTAATGATTAATCCCTTTTCATGAAGAACCATGCTTGAAATTGACATACGAAAATTTTTTTGCACTCGAATACTTTTTTTAGAGGGTGCACAAAGTTTCATGAAAAATGATCCAATGTAAAAAGCAATGTCTTCTGAAAAATACAAATACTATTCCAAGAGTTAAATTTTGAATAAATTGCAATATTTCAACATGATGTTTCTTTCATACTTCTGGCTTAAATGTATATTTATAAATGAATGAAATACTTCCATTAATATACGTTGGTTTCGTATATTAAAAATTATTTATAGAATATGTATAAATATGACTTTTCATATTTCTGTCACATTTTACGTTTTTTAAAAACTCAATTATTATTCGCAAATCTAAAATTGGAAATTTATCTCTTACTCGAATGCTTTTTTTGGAGGGTGTACATGGTAATATGTTGTGTCCTCGAATAAGTCCTCGAAAATATTTTCTAGTATCCTCAAGTTTTGGCCTTAGTTTATGGTTGTCTTAGTCAAACGTGTTAAAAAAAAAAAAAAAAAAAAAAAAGACCAAATTAGTTAATATTGCCCAGTTTCTAGCAACCACAATAAAAATAGCCAAAAATTAGCCAAAATCAGGTTGGCTATTTTCTTTGAATAATGGCTTTCTTGAACTGGGTTATGAATTTTCTAGCCAAGTGTGATCGAAAATAGCCAAATTGGCTAATATTAGCCAAATCTGGCAACCGTGGCTTCCAGACACATTGCCCTGTTTCTAGACATCCTGTCACCGTGTGAAATAGTCAATTATCGCAGGAAGGAATTCGCCAGCAAGAGGGAAAGGAAGGGGGAATTGGTATGTTTCGACGTAATTAAGAAGCTGTGAAGAGACTGAAGAGAGTAAAATTGGGAATAATTCAGCTTGTAAAATAAAACTAGGGTACAAACTACGGAGAGATTTAATAAATTCGATTTTATATCTCAGAGTCAACTGATGAATGTGCATTTGTTAATTAACCAATTAAATACAAAAAAATGAAGCAAGTCAAATTTACCGATGTATTTAATGTAAATACAAAAGCTAATTAGATTCTAATAATAATTTAATACACTTATTTTAAATTAGTATTTAAATAAATTTCAGTTACTATTTGTGTTATATTTTATGAAAATGTTCCAAAATCAATGATCTTTTCTGCTTTATAGTTTTTAGTTTGAATTAAACACTAAATTACATTTGTTCCAGTGTAGTTTAGTTTTTTTTTTTTTTTTTTTTTTTTTGCGGTTTATACAGTGATCGTATGCATATTTTAAGACTACTTTTCATTGATAAATAATACACTGGTCAATACATAACGTGATCGACGATGGTTTTAATGGAAATTTTCAACACATCTGTAATCCAGAAAAATCGGTAATCCGGCACCGCGTCATTCCCGCCGATGCCGGATTATGGGTGCTGCACTGTATTGTTATCATCATCCACAGGAGGAAGCTGAACCTATCGGCCACTGACTCTACATGGAAAGATCACAACTACCTCAGGATGATGAGAGCAGAAGTGTGCAGAATATTACTCTATCAAATACCGTATTTACGCGTGTATAACGCGCACCCTATACTTAACAAGAAAAAATGGAGAAATTTTGTTATCTCATATATAACGCGCACCATACATTTGACATTCAAAAGACTTTTAGATTCTTAACCTAAACTCCATTCAAAATTGTTAGTCCAGCTCTCCAAATACCTGAACTACCAGCATTTAATTGCTCCTTTTGTCAGTTTTGGACTGGGCATTACGCTCGTCAGTAAGCTAAAAAAAAAGATAAAGAAGAATGATTCTGGATTTCTTCCCCCCATTCAAAAGTGGACCAACCCAACCCAGTCTGAGACCCAAACCAACCCCAATGAGGATTTCTAATTATATTAATAAATGTAATGTTTCTAGCACTGTTGTATGAAAGAAGTGTTGGGAGGGAAAAATATATGTAACAAAAAATGACTTACCCCTACCTAATCACTGCCCATAAATAGATTTTTTAATAGAGGAGCAAATTCTGCCCTCCTCAACTTAAATGCTATTTTTATAAGTTCAATCACTAGTCCCCCCCCCCAAGTGATTTCTGTATCCACGTCTGCTCTGAAGTTTATCGAATAAGATCAATAGTCCTCTATCAAAGATCTTGCCAAAGCTATACTGTTTCTTAAAAATTACTAATGCCAGTTTTTCCATTTCATAATAAATGCTAATATAAATAAACTTCTATGCCATCACACACACATAATTTTTCTGTAGAATCTATTACTTCATTTAAATTTTTAAAAAAAGCTGTAACTCATGTGTATATGTTTACACACATATGAAGAGAGTCTAAATCAAAATTGGAATCATAAGGTTTAAAATTTCTGGTATCAGAGTGAGTCTATAATTTACACTACCGATTCCACAGCCTTGGTAGATACCGCTGCAAAATATAGCATTTTTATGGTTTGTAAAAAGATTGAGATAATTGTGTTACTGGTTGTTATTGATAATGAGATAAACAAGATGCAGGAATAGGATAATTAATAAATATTTTTGTGAAAAACATACCCCACTCCCCCCCCTTCAAAAATACATAAATAAATAAATAAAATTGAAAGGTTGAGGTAAGTGCTTGATTTTGTGAACAAGACACTGGTTGAGCATGTTTGAATGACTATACATCTAGTTGCTGAAATTGAGTATCTTTTGTGTTTAAAATGGACCACTGGTTGAAGAGTTTTGAGTCGTTTTATAGTGCAGGCATTTAAGGACTTATAAGGAGTTTTTAAGGAGCGTACGAACCCTGAAGCAGATTTTTTTTTTTTATAAAGCAGCTTTATTGTTCTTGTATCAAAAAAAAATCTATATTTCTTAGGTAGGAGGAGGCAGAATTTTCCTTTCCCCCCTTCTGATCAAGCCCATGAGTATCTAGGCATCAAATCAACTAAAGTTTTCAAAAAGTTTACAAGAAGGTAGAATTTATCTTCCTCTCCACTTACACACATAAAAGGCTATTTTTCTTTTTAAATCAAGCAAAATAAAGGGGGGGGGGAGGTTGAAAGCATTAGTGCACTCTATAAACATGTTTCTAATTTAAACACCATTTATCAATACATAATAATAGCTTTTATGCAAAAAACATAACTCTTGATTATAAGAAAGTGCTATACTGTTTTGAATATTTCATGAGGTTTTCAAATATCTGTAACTTTTGACCATTTAGTATCAAAATTATGATCAATAACATTTTGACAAAAACTAAATGCCCTACAACTTTTCTTGAGAAAACATTGAGATAGAACTGAGAGTTGGAAAGGAAGAAAGCAAAGTTCGCAGAAAGGAGGGGAGGGAAAATGCATTTTTTAAAAATGTGTGAATTTTAGACATCTTAATAGCTATTGGAGATTTGTCTGCTTTCATTTTGTAGCTGGAACTTGTTCTAGAAGCTGCCTTCAAAACTCACAAAACAACCATTTTGTTTTACTTGTTTAAATCTTAAAAGTGAATTTTAATGAATATTGGACTCCGACACTGCATTAAAAAATGTGATTAATAATAATATTTTTGTTTGGACTATCTCCCTCCCCCCCATGCTAATTTATGTAAATATTAAAATCACACATTGATAATTTTATTTAGCAGGGACTTCAGTACATATCTATATTGATTTGATTCTGTCATTTGCGGTTCATCAGATCAGGCCACAGGTACTGTAGCTCTAAAGTCACACTTGCGCATTAAGGGGGTATTCTGGTTTAGAAGCCCTAATTTTAGGTGTTTTTTTGGACGCGATAAAAAAAAACAAAAAATATTTTTTGTATCCACATTTTTACAGGTTTTTTATTGATATTTAAATAATACAAAACATTAATGATATAAGAAAAAAAATCAAATTTCAAAAAACTGCGAAGTGAGGTCTGATGAAAAAATGACTTGTCCTGGTGTGCAGGATATAAATCTTTCCAGTGACCTGAAAGGGAAAACCATGAATAATCCTTAAAGAGGAAGGATGTAGCTATCGCACTACGAGACGTTTTTGAAAAAAAAAAAAAATTTCACAAAATGGTGGCAGTTTGAAAAATATGTTTTGTTTTTTCCCTGTTTTTTTTTTTTTTTTGTTGTAGTTCGGAATTAAAAAAAATAAAAAATAAAAAAATTAAACTCTTGGTAGTGCGATACTATAATGTATGGTGAAACTCTGTATAAAATTTCAAGTGAAGCGGTTGAATAAAACTTGAGATATCATGCACACCGTTTCTTGAAAAGTAGTTTCGAGAAAAACGCATTTAAAGTTTGAGGACTAGTCGTGCGCAGTCAGAGTCGTTTAACGGCGTGTTATATTTATTTTTTATTAATCAGCTATCCCTGCTCTGTACAAAGTACCTTCTTCAACTTCAAATGTCATGTTTAGTGAAGCCCTTTCAGATGATCTAGCAGTTCTAGTTTCCTTGGAAGCCTCAGAAGCTCGTACCTCGGACCTGCTAATTCGGGCTTGATCACGTTTGTTGACGAACGTATGAGATTCTGGCCCAATTGTTATTCCCATTTCTGATAAAATGTTTAAAACTGGTAAAAATACTTCATTAAATATGCATACCGCAATGAAGTTAGCCATTTCAATTGTATGGGTACCAGCATGAATATGCTTGGGTGCGAAAGTCCAGATGAGCGAATTTAGAGACTCGTTATTATTCTGAGTTTCTGAGCCCAAGCACCTTTCCAGCAAGCTTTCTGAAGACAAATCTTCATATATTGGCTTAAATACTTTTTGAACTGCTTCAGTTAAAGGAGGATTACTATGCACAATTTTGTTGTCGCGTCACAAAATGAGCTGTAAC
Organism: Cheiracanthium punctorium; assembly: GCA_038373885.1. Classification (NCBI taxonomy): domain Eukaryota; kingdom Metazoa; phylum Arthropoda; class Arachnida; order Araneae; family Cheiracanthiidae; genus Cheiracanthium; species Cheiracanthium punctorium. The sequence continues at coordinate 62,075 of JAWZYV010014837.1, read as the reverse complement.
TCCGAAAATAATTTAAATTTTGAAAAATCGATTTCCTTGAATTTCTAAACCAGAATACCCCCTTAAGTTAACTTACATGTTTAAGGAACAATAAATGTAGTTACTAATGTATACAATAAAAAAAAAATTGCACTCAAGTTTTATAAGATAGTAATATCTTTACCTTTTTTTTTTCTGGTCTTTTAGTCCTTATCTTGCTTTCTTTGTAGCTTTTCTGTAAGATGTTTAAGAATAAATCTTTTAGTATCAATTCATATCAATATAGTCTATACTTAGTATCAATATATATTTTTTTGTGTCTTTATTTTAGACTAGCATTCTACTGGTAGAAAAAGTGAAAAGGAATAATTTTCTGAACAAGGAATGAAAATAAGTCCTCAAAAGTGAAGTTACCGAAGGCCTAGGACCAATATTTCTCGAGATTTCTAAAAATTTCTATGAAATCAATGGGAAAACCCAAACCTCCGTATCTCCTGTTCTAGTTGACTGATTTTGATGCAACAAGAAGAAAAATTTAACTACCTACTTGACACGTAGAATATGTATTTTGAACTATTTTAAACCCCAGAACAGTGGGTTGCTCCAAAAATTAGTAACAATATATTTATTTTAATTGGGAGGAGGGGCAACTTTTGATAGGTATCCCAACCTTAATTTAAACCATTCTACAAGATATATAATTAAATTCTTAATTAACTAACTATTGGATAAAAATTCACCCAAGCACCATACTTACTGAAAAAGTTCGTTTTCTTAGCCAGTAGTGGGTTTTTTTTTTTTCTTCATCCTAAATATAGATTAAAAAGGTTCAGTATAAAAAATTTTACCAGAAAAAATACTTCCATGAAACAATTATCACAACTATTATTTTTTTTTATGTATGCAATATATGAGACTTTTTTACTTCATTATTTAATGATTTGCAATTTGTTATTTATTGTAAATACTCACATTACTCAGCCATAATCTTATAACTGTCAAGTTTTATATGCTCTTTATAAATATGCAGTTGAACCTTTATTTAACAAAGTTGCTAAATTTCGAACAACTGTTCATTATACAGAAGTTTTGTAAAACAGAGATGCAACTTAAAATACCATAAGCTACATAAAACATATTCATAAAGAATATTTTTTTAATGTAATTGATCACAAAAAATATAAATAAATAAATTATAGCAATTTCTTTTATTTATTTTGCCCATCAAACAGAAATTAGTTTTCTTTTCCATTTGTATATTTCCATTGCAATTACAGACAGGCAGTCTCTTTTCGTCTACTTTCATTTGAAAATGTGTTTTTCATCATACTACACCTTGTAAATAAGTTTTAAATATGTATACGTGCTGTGTGCAATTTTTATTAATTCCTGAAATGTTGTGACTTTAACGATTTTTGAAATGATTCATTTTACTGATAAAGTTGATTAAAACTTCAGCAGCGGGGTGTTAGAGTAAAAAGAGTTTTATGTATCAGAAATAAATATTAAAATATAAAAATATTTTGAAAGTAAGAAATTTTTACCAACAGATCGAAGACAAAAGCAAAATACATAAGCCACTGCTTAATAAAATCCCATTTGTTCCAAGCTTAACTGATTTTAATAAACAGCAGGCTTTTTATATGCGTCACATATTTATTGAGCCCAAAGGAAGGTAGTGCCAGCCCCGTACATTTATTTGGATGAGTACCAAGTGAAATGATATCAAATGTTCCCATTATGACTGCGGATTATACGGCGCTGTGTACTATCAGTAAACATTTTTTTCCTTCACTGAAAAACGTGCATGCAGATTATATGCTGTCATGGATAATATAGGCAGGAAAATACGGTATTACCCCTGTATCATTCTTTATAGAAACACCACAACTTCCCAACAGCACCAGGCTTCCGTGATAAAAACGAATAACAATATAATTGAAGCTACAATTTTAAAAGAAAATTTTGAAGGAGAAGATACACTATTGCCATTTGCTACACGTTATAATGATTCCAACAGATATGCCAATCGTTCTCAAATATTTTCAGTTTCCTGTGCAACTCGTACTCCCAATGGCTATAAACAAGACGCAGGGACATTTGCTGTAAGTACGTGTGTGAACTAAAGTTGGGAAAATCAAAGCTACTCAGGTGGGCAGCTGTTTGTGGGCTGCTTGTGTTGGGAAAACATTATTCATGTACATACAGTATGAAAAAATAAAAAAATATTAAGTATCCAAAGGCATTTCAATAAATAGATTTAGAACACAAACACTTTGTGTGACATTGCATCACCTACTGGATTACTGTTAGTTTAAAGTAATTTACAACTACCATTTACATAACATTGATTTTGCTTACTATATTTGACATATGCAGTATATTTTTCTGACAGATAATGGAATATGGAGTTCTTAGAGCAGTCTTTAGTTGAATGCACAAAAATCATTAACTCTTTCTTTAAATAAGAACTACTATTTATACACACATAAATGCACATGTCTACTGCAATAATTAACAGTATTTTTTATTAAAACATAATTCAGTATTAGTTTAAATGAACAAAAGCCACTTTATGTTATGGGATTTTTTCCCCAGTGAAATAATTTGTACATGAACAACAAAAATACCCCCCCCCCCAACGTGCTTTATGTACAATTGAGTGCATTTCTACAATATATTCCATTTTAATAATGCTAACATAAGTAATTTTAAAATAAACTGTTTCATGTCTTTTAACAAGAAAAATCTTTTAAATTAATTTTAGAATTTTTTATTTTCATAGCCCATATTGAATTCCTTCAGTTTTTTGGGGTTTCTACAGATTTCAAAGAGAAAATAGGGACCATTTACATGGAAAAGGTAGTTTTAGAGAATGAATTCTAACTAAAAAAAGAGACTTTTAGGGAAAAAAGAGACTATTTACGAGCCTTGAAAGTGTTATGGATGTGTGTAAAATAAATCTGCAACAATACTGCTATATTTTCTTACAGAAAAGGAAAATAAAACATTTTTAACTGACAGCACTTATAACCCTCTCTAAATCAAAAGCCTCTTTATCTCTAATTCTTTTCCTGTCCCACGAAATTCGAGATAGAGGAGTTTGACTGTATATGACATGCAGATTAGTGATAACAGTACTGCGACTACCCACCAGATACTTTATCCAGCTCACAACAAAACATAATGAGATATATCAATATGTTTGTGTTCCAAAATTAAGAAATAACTAGTCTAAAATAATTAAATGATAAACTATTTTTACCTAAAAATTATATTAAAAAGACTGTTGAGCCTGATCAGCATGAAAGGAGCAAGAATTGAACTTGCAAACATAATGAAGAAAACTACTGAATTGAAAAATTTTGGAAACTTTTAAAAAGCCCAAGAAAATGAAGAAAAATCCTGAGACCCAGAATAGGAACAAAAAGCCTGGGACTCAGACAGGCCCGTAGAGAGAAAACTCTGGTCCGGAGGACAGATCTGATGAGCCCCCTCCCATAATGATCAAATTGTTCTCAATGTAAAATAGAAATAAAGTGCTTTTGCTTTCACTCTGGCACTTTTCTAACTCTTATCTATCTCTAACTAACTGTTATCTCTATCTCTTTTCTAACTTTTATTTAAAAATTTAATGTTGTTCTTATATACAAATAATTGCTTTTTTTTCCTTACAAGTTAAAAAGGAGCTTTTCTCCAGGTCTCGATTACAGATAAGGATCAGAGTCTGTTTTGAACAGATTGATCAATGACGACCCTTTTTGTGCAAATCATTTCCACCATCACGTCGTGAAACTACTTAAAAAGAGGCAGATTACCATACAGGCTAACGAGGCCCCAGGATAGTTTAAAGGGGCTGGAAAAGGATTAAAATAGTTTGTTATATTCTTAAAAAAATAGTGTAAAACAACAACACATGCTGTGCAAAAAATGTTTGTTTACACTGTATTCAGGAATAAAACAAACGTCCTATCTCAGCATTTCAATATGGAGCATTCATCGATGTGACATCATTCATGTGTTTTTGGCCAATTGACTGCACTAGAGTCCTTGGGGGGAATGCCTTCCGTGGGAGACTTTCTAAAGGATTCTAGCCCTTATTTATGTGAGGGAAAAATTAATTTTATTTTACCGAATGGCTAGGTCGACAGGCACAACCTGGGTTTTAACCTGGCACCTCACGCTCTCCAGTTTTGACAAGAAAACCTCTCAGCCACTGGTTGGGCTTGTAGCATCATTTGAAGAATAAATTTTGTGCCTTGAAAATTTATGGAGTTTAATAAAAAAATTTTTAGACAAGGGGTGGGCGAGTTAAACTTTCCCCTTACATATGGCACTGCGAACAAGTATTTCTCCCTTATGACTACATGAGTCAACAAGGAACGACCATACAGGGTTTCCCTGAAAAGTGCTAGGAATCGGAAACATCTTCATGTACCTGTTAATAATCAATTTGGAAGAAGTATGGAGGTGTGTGTGTAATTTCTCATTCAAGTTTCTCAAACAATGGGCTTGTCTCTAAAAATTTTTATATCCAGACAATCAGTTAATAACTTGCCTTTTTTTTTTCTTTATGTAAAACAGCAAAGCTGTTGAACCAGGCCCGAAGCCAAGGGGGTACGAGGTGGGGCCACCTAGCAGCATCATTTGCCCCCACTAGAAGATTTCACATTAAAAATTTTAATAGAGATATTTCGAAAAAGTTTAATATATTTTTTTTAAATGTTATTATTTTTCAAATGTATGATTGCTTAATCTCCAACGTGATAGTGCCGTTGAGGATGTAAAAAGTGCAGATGTACCTTGGTTTACAATTTTGGCAGATGTTACGAAAGACAGAAAACGTAATGAAAATTTTGCTATTGGTATTCGTTACGTGAAAGATGGTAAAAGTTTACGAAACAGCATTATGTGTAAAAGCTACTGCAGAATTAGATGCACAATCTTAGCGGATTTAACTTTAAATGTTCTACAGGAAATGGATTAAATACTGATTATACACTTTGTCAATGTTATGATGAAGCTTCGGTGATAAGTAGAAAACAAGGTGGACTTCAAACGACAATACAACAGCAGCTGAACCGATCTATACCTTATGTTCATTGCTGCAATCATCATCTCCATTTAGTTATAGTGAAAGCAATACATGATGTTCTGGTCATTAAACAATTTTTTGATCAGTGCAACCCGTATAGGATTCCATGCTATACGGGTTTCTTAAACGTGGTTGTATAGCGAAAAACTACGAAGGTCATGCATTCAGCCGTCTCCCGGAACAACGTTGGAGTGGACACTTGCATGTCACAGATATAATTTATAATAATTACAGAGCAATTGTTAAAGTTTTAAAATTCATTGCTTCTAGCAGAGAATATGATGGTGCTGATGTAACAGAAGCTACTGGTTTACTTACTGTTATCACCAAGCACAAGTTTCGATTTTGCATAGTTTACATGCGAAAAATATTTAAAAATGTTAGAACCAGCTGATAAACAGTTACAGACACGTGAAACTAGTCTTAATGATTCCTCGAAAATAATAGAAGTTGTAACAGAATCTGTTAAAAATATGCGAAATGACGAAAATTATGAAGAAATTAGTTACTTTATTACTGCTGGAGATTTTAACATCGTAAATGAACCAGAACCGGAACAGCAAGTTAAAAGACGAAAAATACCCAATTCATCTCTTAGGGATTTTGTCACAATGGAAACAGTTGGAACCATCCAATATGATGATTGATTGAAACAAATTTTCTTTGAGACTATTGGCGTAATCTTAACTGAACTGACTAGGCGATTCAGTGAAAATAAAACTTTGTTAAAAGCCATTTCAGCTGCAGAAGAATTAGATTTTGACAATAGTCACTTTACTTTTTAGATTGACTACTTTTTTGCCACTTTTATGATTTTTCTACTATTTTTTGAATTTTCTCAGGGATGAAAGTTCTGGGAACTTTATACCACTGTTTCCATATAACAGTATTCACCTAATTCAGTTTCTGTTTAGGTAAGTAAAAGAATGCTGTAGATGAAAACAGTGCATTTTAAGGAATATAATAAGCACAGAAAACTTTCATCCATGTTTTCCTCTTAAAAGAATTCAAATTTAAAGATATTGTACATTAGGGTGGATCGAAAAAAAAAATTTTCGAAATATTTTTCTCCTGAGGTCTCAAAAGTTGTATATTGATGTAAATAATATGTGTGTAAAATTTGAATGTTCAATGACAACGTCTTGGGGTTGCACATTGAGCTTGGAATATAGAAATTTTTGAAAAATATGGCTTTTTTAAAATATCGACCAAAATAATTATTTTCCAAATTATCAGGCTCCCGAGGTTTTAGGAGTTTTATATTGTTATGAATAACACGTATGCAAAATCTGGAGCAGCTACCACAATTTCTAGGGATTGCACATCGAACTTGAAATCTATAAATATTTGAAAATTAAGTGTTTTTTGAAAAAAATTAAGTAGAAAGCAAACAAATATTGTTAAAAATAATTTGGCCCTTTTATATGTTAAAAAATGTTCAGAGCTCAGTAAATTCCAAAAAATGGCTTTACAAATAGTTTGATACAATGCATACGTTATGCTGTCGTTTTATCTTGGGTGCAGTATGCAAGCTGTGCTCTAGACAACTAGTGCTGCTTTGCCTGCCGAGTGATGGCGATGCATTCGGTTAAACCAGACACGAGATATTTCGTTGAAACGGCATCTAGTTTAAGATTTCAGATAGATGGTGCTTTCAGTTTACTCTCAAAAAAGCTAAAAGGTGGTTGCCTTGCACTACTACTATTCTGAATAGAGTGAAACTGTCTGCAACAGGACATGGAACAAAATTGGTGTTATTAGAAGAGCTGGGAATATCGAAAGAATTACCTTGTACCAAGTTACCAACCCGAGAAGACATACTCATACTTCTATATTACTATTTTGTACTTAAGAAGAAAATTTCTGATAAAGGGCAGGATCGACCGGAAGGAGAAGTAAGCTTAGTGTTGGCGATCAAAGTACAGGAAATGTGGATGAAAGCCAATATTCCTACCGTGTCAATCTAAGAAATTCAAGAGATAGAAAAGTTCATGAACAATTTTAGTAGCTAAATAAATCGTACATTAGAGACAGGCATTAGGAATTGTTTATGAAGAAAGTGGGAAAAACTCTCCCTTAACGAGCTATTATATATCGCACTTGCAAATGTCCTGACTTTTCCCGGAGCAGGTGTGGCTCAGCGCCTCACATACCTCATACAGGATGGGAGTGATTAGCAGACTAAAGGGTAGCTAGATATGTGACAATCGATGGAGTAGTAAAGAAGAGAAGTTAATGGAGAATGAGAGAAAAGTTGAAAAGAGAAATTTCGAGATTGGTGGAGAAAGAGGTGAAAGTTCCAATATCCAGTCTCCAACTTTAGTCATTGATTTGGAAAGTGAAAATAACGAAAGAGAAGTACAAAAGACTGAAGAAAATGCTGAATGCCTATCTACCGCCACTTTGGGAGATGCGTTTACAAATGACCAAGTTAGAATAAAAATCTCAGTGCTTTCACAAGTCTGCGACACAAAGTCAGGATTCATACTCATAATTTCATAATGAAATTTAAGGAGTACTCAAGGTCATCAAAAATCTTTTTAAGGAGTCCACTTTTTTCTGGACTTAAAAAAAAATTATATTGACAGAAGAATTTATACATAACTATCATGGTGCATCACAAACGTTCTATAATAAAAATTTTAATCCAAACTGAATATGGAAAAATATAGATTTTTGAAGCAATAGCCAAGAAAAAAATCTTAAAATGAAAGACCAAAATTAAACTTCACACCATTTTTATTCCGTTATTACATAGTTTAGTGTAAGTAAGAAACTCTAAATTGGTTAGCCCCTTCCCTCTAGCCCCCATCAAAATCCAGGCTAAGCTTTCTCTCTCATGCCCGCGATATTTCTAGACAAACAAGGGTTAAAAAGTTATGCGCCAGAAAGATTAGAGCATTTCAATTCTTATCCACAGAATTTTTTTATATCTCATCATTTTACACAAGAGAGATTATTTTTAATGTTATTGAATCTAGTTTATTTTTAAACAGATAGTAGCACTATTCAAATATGTGTATTTATGGTATGCATTTTGCAATCTTAGCTCACTAGTTTACTTATGTTGAAAGAAAAAATTTCAAATATTTATATTATGTTATGAAGTAAGTTTAGTAAAATTCTCGTTTAGTGTTTCAAACATATTTTTAATTTTTCCCTACTTACTAGAAAACATGTATAAGGTCACAATAACCCTAAATGGTGGCTTTTCCTAGATATGTACTTTTTTTTTTTTCGTGCTAAAAAATTGTCCAAAACCTTAAAATGAATACATACATTGTACACACTTATTTTTATACAATTTTCTTGAATAAAAACTCTTTTCTTGAAAATAATACAACCTTTAAGGAGTTAAAGAAATATAAATTCTTCTTTAATCAACTTCTATAGCAAGTTCTATATGCAATGGGAGAGAAATTTACAAAAAGGGGTTTATTTCTTAAGTTCCCAAAGCATACCTTTAATTCTTGCATCAATGTTCATTATTTCTGCAGCTTTTTCTTTAACAGTTCACCTAAAACTGTTTGATTGCATAAGGAGAATTAGATTTGATGTTTTCTTTTCCTTTTTTTGATAATTTATCTGCAGTTGATTGTAACTCTTCAACAGTTTGTTGCAAATGTGCTCTCGTGGATTTAATCTGAAATGTCCCAGGTGTTGCACATTTTGTTAATTGTGGTTGTTACTGTGAATGCAAAATAAAGGATTTTTTTAAGGAGACCCACATAATATTAAGTAGTTTTAAGGGAGCATATCAACCAAAGGCGGACCCAGAAACTTTTTTCGGAGGGGGCACAAATCGTAAATACTCATTTTATCTAGTGTAAAGAACACTCAATATTGGTGAAAGCCCTATTTATGTAGTATAAATATACTTTTCTTGGAGGGGGCGCGTGCCCCCTGCACCCTCCCCCTAGATCCGCCTTTGGTATCAACCCTGATCTAAAGAATGCTATGATTAAAAAAAAAAAAAAAAAAAAAAAAAAAAAAAAAAAGTGCCATCAAGCTCTAGAGGCTAAATAATGCTCTTGGCAATTTATCTGGACAGTTCTTATTTTTCTGACAAGTTATTTTACAAACAAGAAATGTTACTGTTTTTGCTTCATGTGAAATGAAGTGGAATTGCATTTTTCGATTGTGGAATTATTTGGAAATGTAACGTCCAATGTTGGAATTCGAAGCAGTAATTTGTTAAAATATTAATAAATAAGTTTTAAAACAGATTAAGATTTATATTTATTGTACGTGTGAGGAATTGAAGTATGTAAAAATTTGCCAGAAAAAGATGAAAATGTGAGTATGTTTTGCAATATTTTTATTTGTGTATTTTGTGTAGGATTATTTATTTTAAGTTTCTAGGTTATAGAAAATGCTGAATGCATTGAGTCTAGCAGGAAAAAACCTTTGTAGATGCTTGGCAAAAAAATTAACATGCCCAAAAAATTTCTCTGTAAGTATTTTATTTGCCGTATTGTTTTGAAATGTAAATTGAGATCTTGCAGATGTAGCATCGGCATTTGAATTGGTAATTGGTTGGAATCATTTTAGTTTTAGAACAGCATTATGTTTCATTCATTTTTGGTGTGAGGATTTTACATCCATTAAATTTTGTTGCATGCAATGGTCAGTGTGTTGTTTTATATTTTTAAATGTGTATTTTGTGTTAAAATGTTTGTTTTCAAGGCACTTATTACATGTGAAAGAAATATGCCCTAGTTATTTGGCAACAGGGAAAAAAAAAAAAACATTGCAGCTACTTGTTGAAAATTATTATAATAATAATAACATTGGAGCTATTAGACAACAACAACAACAACAACAAAATATTAGTTACTTGTTACTATTTCAATACATGAGCAGTTATTAAATGTTTTCAATAAATCTGCATGGAATAATATTTGAAACTTACTTCTGATTCTGCCACACCATCATCTCGTTCATAAGAGCAATCACGCACATGATCGCTGCCTGTATCTCGGTCCCTTGACCGATCTCTTCTCCTACTCCTATAACGCCTTTCTTCATCATCATATCCATAGGTATCTCGATGACTAAATTTCCGTTTGGGAGAGTTGCCAGAGTTATCACTTTCAAGGCTTTGAAAAATTCCACTGTACTGGCTCTGCAATAAAAAAATTTGCAATTTGCATTTATGACTGTAAAGGAATTATACAGTAGGGATTACTGCATGTGTTAGTTTATTTAGCTTTTCGTGTTCATCAACAAATCTTTTTTGACAAGCTTGTATGATCAAACAGTTTAAAATAACATTTTTCTTAGTTTGTATCCATGAAATAACACAACTTTCATTAAAAACAAATAATAATAATAATAAATTATATAATACCCAAGAAAAGCTACTTTAAAATGCTTCTGCTGATCTCCAATAATCAACATGAAGTAAAATAAAGCACATGCACTGAGTCTCATGGGTGACTTAAAAAATATCTTGGTGTCATGTTACTTGCTCACACATAAAAAAAGTAACAGCTAAAAAAGATTCTTTTATGTTTTATTCCCACTATAGATCTAATCCATATGCATTTTCTGCAAAATTTTTCAAGTGAGAAATTAAAGTGTTGTCACAGAGATGGGGGGAGAAAAGTAGTGGCTAATGATGATTTTAATAAAAATCAAGAACCTATTGAACCCTTATTCAAAAAGGCTTTAAAATCTGTGGTAAATCTTTAAATGAATTATCATTGTTTAGTACTAAAATTGATAGAAATTAATATTGCAAAAATTCAACACTGTCAGGAAATGGGTGAAAATAATTACTGCAACTACACAAGAATAAATGTATGTTGGGATCATATCAAGAAATACACATTCAAAGTAACTATTTTGATGATTTCATCAAAAGATCAGAATTATTTCTCTATTTCCCTGACCTTTCTCCAACTCTCTTGAATTTGTGGGGACCCCCCCCCCCCATTTCCCTGACCTTCAAGGAGTGAACCAAAATTTCAATTAAAAAATAAGTACAAAATATAACATACCAAAAATGGTAGACAGGGATTTCTAATTAAATTTTTAAGAAGATATAAAGGATGTTAAAATTTTTCTTTCAAGCCAATTTTCTAGTTTTTGAGAATTTTTTTGAAGCAAATGCCTTGTCATACACATTTTTCTTCAGAGAAAAATCTTTAGCAGCTAACTGCTCTCCCCATACACACATCCTTTTTATGCTTATATTTCTATCATTTACTTGAAATCAATTTTCACCATGTTAAGGCTGATGCTCACATATAAGTCAAATTTTAAAAATTAATATGAGTTTCATGTAGTTAATAATAGAAAAGAATAATCATTTGTAAGTTAACATTATTTGAATACTGGTACAAAAGAAATTTGAATACTGGTTAAAAAAAAGAAAAAAAAAGATTGCAAAATAAAAAAAAAATGATGGCAAGATAAAAAAAAAAAGATTGTGGTCGGCAAGATAAAAAAAAAAAGACTGTGGCCGGCAGGACACTTAAAAATAATATGCTGGAAAACTAAAGGACTGAAATGGGGGCAGAATGCTGAAACTTAGAATGAATGGGACGGCAAACTGAAGGACTGCACTGGGTGGCAATAACTCTAGCGCTACACTGCTAAAGCAAAAGATCATTATTATGCTCTTTTTTTGGCAAAAGCGTAATGTGTTTCAATTGCTGTATTTGCAAATCGTGCAATTTTCAGATCGATTTGAGTGGATAAAGCCACTGAAAATGGTTGACGGCTTGAAGTGTTAAGTGCAGATGTACCTTGGTTTACAATTTTGGCAGATGTTACGAAAGACAGAAAACGTAATGAAAATTTTGCTATTGGTATTCGTTACGTGAAAGATGGTAAAAGTTTACGAAACAGCATTATGTGTGAAAGCTACTGCAGAATTAGATGCACAATCTTAGCGAATTTAACTTTAAATGTTCTACAGGAAATGGATTAAATACTGATTATACACTTTGTCAATGTTATGATGAAGCTTCGGTGATGAGTAGAAAATGAGGTGGACTACAAACGACAATACAACAGCAGCTGAACCGATCTATACCTTATGTTCATTGCTGCAATCATCATCTCCATTTAGTTATAGTGAAAGCAATACATGATGTTCTGGTCATTAAACAATTTTATGATCAGTGTACCATGCTATACGGGTTTCTTAAACGTGGTTGTATAGCGAAAAACTACGAATGTCATGCATTGAGCCGTCTCCCGGAACAACGTTGGAGTGGACACTTGCATGTCACAGATATAATTTATAATAATTACAGAGCAATTGTTAAAGTTTTAAAATTCATTGCTTCTAGCAGAGAATATGATGGTGCTGATGTAACAGAAGCTACTGGTTTACTTACTGTTATCACCAAGCACAAGTTTCGATTTTGCGTAGTTTACATGCGAAAAATATTTAAAAATGTTAGAACCAGCTGATAAACAGTTACAGACATGTGAAATTAGTCTTAATGATTCCTCAAAAATAATAGAAGTTGTAACAGAATCTGTTAAAAATATGTGAAATGACGAAAATTATGAAGAAATTAGTTACTTTATTACTGCTGGAGATTTTAACATCGTAAATGAACCAGAACCGGAACAGCAAGTTAAAAGACAAAAAATACCCAATTCATCTCTTAGGGATTTTGTCACAATGGAAACAGTTGGAACCATCCAATATGATGATTAATTGAAACAAATTTTCTTTGAGACTATTGGCGTAATCTTAACTGAACTGACTAGGCGATTCAGTGAAAATAAAACTTTGTTAAAAGCCATTTCAGCTGCAGAAGAATTAGATTTTGACAATAGTCACTACTTATCTTCCGAAGGAATTGTATTGCCCTCTAAAGAAGAATTGACAGTGCTTAAATCTTATTTGGCGAAGTTTGAAAACTGCAATGTTTTTCAAAAAATCTTTGACCAAAAAGTTGCATTTGAAGATACATACAAATTATTAGCAAGTTCGCATACGTTCGGATGCAGTCCTTAGCTGTAGATCGTGTAAAACAATTATCAGTGACACGCCAGCGATTAGCAAACTTGGTCTTCCTTGCGTATGAAAAAATAGAATCAAGAATATCGAATTACAAAATTTTTTGCAGAAATTCAATGAGATTAAAAATAGACGACCGCAATCGTTTTGATTTATGTAATATATTTAAAAATGTGATATATTTTTAAAAAATACTGGCTTTTGAAATGATAATTTGAAATAGCAGTTAACCAATTAAAGTCACTGTGCCTAAGTGAGATAGAATTTCTCATAGGTTTTGTCACATTAGTGTAAATACGATATTTTATTGGAAATTACATAAAGTAATTAAAATATTATTGTCTTAATTCTACTTTAATTTATTTATAGAAATTAAGGTATTGTCTGTTATCTAAAAACGACTTAAATATCATTATCACATTTAACTTCTTTTTGTCACATTTATAGCAATCGAAATCTTAATGAGATGACCAAAGTACTTAAAAGTGACCATGCCAAAGCATAATTTATGAATACTATAGTTTTTCATATAAATTTATTATTTGTTTTCTATATTGCTTAAAGTTGTCTTTAGTATTGCTATAATAGTGCAAATTTGAAATGTTTATTATGTTATTTAGTTTTGAGAGTTGGAAAAATTGGACAAGTAATTATTTTATGATATAATCAATATTAAAGGTAAATTTTCCATTCACATACATTTAGCCTACAATTTCTTTCTGCCTCATCTTTCATTAAAATCCCCTTTTGAAATTAAATTTTTTCTTCATGATATCCTTGGGTAAATTTTTAAAGAAGTTGTGTTCATAATAAGTTTTTCTTTATGATACTCTATTACAGTCATTTTTATTTCGTGTGTTCTCATCTTCCACAATGAACTTTTACAACCTTAAATTCATCCATTTAAGCTAACGAGCTTTTACTTCTTGGACGCCGTCAGGACTTTTTGACTTTTAAGAATTTATTGAATTATAAACTTAATGCTAATATTTAATATAGAAATATAGATAAAGATGTTATCAATAAAAAAATATATGATTTATAAATGTCACGCACACTTACGGGGGTGCCCCCCCTTGAAAAAAGTGGGTCCCCCCCCCCCCCCCTGAATAGAAAATCTTCCTGTATTTGCTTAAGGTTTCGAGTAGAACTCTTCAGAAAATTGAAATTTGATTACAACATAATAATTTTTATTTATCTTATCTCTACTTATTATAAAAGAAGGTGTCTGTCGGCAGCGTTACGGACAAACGGCTACACCTAGAAACACCAAATTTGGTACTCGGGAAGATGTAAATATGTAGTTGTGCACCTCGAAGCGATTTTTTCAAAATTCGACCTAGATTTTTTTTTATTTTATGTTTTATGCGATTTTTGGCATTTTTTCTCACCTAATTCGTAATAACGGCGGAAATTACGCTCGCAGCAAAACGGCATTTGTATCATCGGATAGAGGAAGAAATTTTCTTTTAAAAACAGTTTGTTCTGAATACGTAAAATGATTTACCGATTTTTAGGAATTTTTTTACTAAACATCTGCTTTGCGATTTTTTTTCGTAAAATAATTTTAAAACTGTCGCATCTTGAATTCTATCCGTCATAACTTTTAGATATTTTGACAAATCGTGAAACATTCTTTTCTCCCTCTTTTAAAATAAAAACAAAAAAATTATGTAAATTAGATGATTTTTTACGAATTTTAATGCAGCCTAATGTTTAGAATTTAATAGCATCAACGCTATCTTATGCCATTCATTACATTGTGATCACGGCACGAGAATTTATGTTCGGTTGTTGCCACAGAAAGGATTAAAAAAAAGGGTTTTTTCAACCAATCGAGTTTTTAAATGGGATATCAGAATTTCAATTAGCAAGTGAGGATCTACGACGTCAAATGCTACGCCGATGTTATGCCATAATTTTAACTCATTTATTCCAGCTCTATTTTCAACACAGGGAGACGATAGTTTGATTAAAATTTACTGTAGAAATAAACTAAGAAATTCACTATTATTATTAGAAGTGGTATTTTAATCCGGTGCTTATTTAAAAATTGAAATGTTTTCACGGCGCTGAAAATGTTCATTTTAAAAGTTACAAAGTTCGTTTCAAAGCGCGATATATTAAAATTTTTCTATTTACTATTTTTATTTTTGGCATTTAATTTAGCGCAGGCGTTGCCTAACATACGCATGCAGGTTGCGAGTATAGTTTTATTTTCACGTTGAATTACGTTCCTCCATAAAGGTCCAACGCAAAGTTTTAATGATACCGTTTGAAAACAATTATGCTAAATATCGCTAAATGCTTTAAGATACGTAAAAATTACGCCATAATTATAACTCATTTATTCCAGCTCTATTTTCAACACAGGGAGACGATATTTTGATTAAAATTTACTATCCGCTGTAATTTCAACAGAGGAGATTACTTGAATTTTTTTAAAAATGAAATTCTGTTTTGTCACATGCAGATATGATTTTAGTAGTAAAATATTCGCTTATTCCCGTATGAAGAGCGGGTGTGCAGTTATCTTAAAAACATCTCTTGAAAATAGCATAAATGAATTCAGAAGACCTCAAAACGTGTAAATACACCAAAATCTCAAAGTCGAATTTTTTCATGATTACAATACTTTCCTTATATGGTACATGTTCGGAAAGAAAGAAATGGTGCTCCATTTCATGTAGTGTTTTAGGTATTTAATGCTACAACTTGAGCCTAAAAAACAGTATTATGTAGAAATAAGACATTTTGAAAGCCAGGAGTTCTCTGCAAACCATTAAGCTTTCCACTTTTTTGATAGTGAATGACACTGACGTAGTTTTTTGAGTCATTATACTGCAATGATCAGGTTAGTACTCATGACACAAACTTTACATTAAGAGTCAAATAATTTTGCTCTTTTTTTTTTTAATTCCACATCACGAATAATTTCGAATTACACATGTAAGGAAAATTTTCGTTTCCTACCATGCGAAGAACGGGCACGCAGCTAGTACATAAATAAAACAGCAAAAAACAAACCATCTATTCACAGAAAAACATGCATCCATGGATTGCACTTGAAATTTTTTCTTTGATTTTCTACCGATTTCTACCTTTTCCATTTTTCCCTTCTCAGTAACACCACTTCTTCCATTTTTTTCTTGCATCACAGTAATCATCAATAAAAACTACTTTCATTTTTAAAAATCTGTTAATCTTTCTTAAATGATGTGTAAAACAAATATTTAACGGTAATTTTACATTAACAGTGCATTACTCGTAGCAAAATTTAAGTATTATCATCAATTAAGGCAAAAGAAAAATATTATTTTACAATTATTCATGAATAAGATACAATAAATATAATACTGGATTTATTACTGTAAACAAAAAAACTAGATGTGTGATTAATAACATTGAGATACTAGCATAGGTACTTGTTAAGAAAAATGACTGTTGTTTTTCAAATCATTTTTAGACGATATTTTTGTCTCAAGGTAACTTTACTCATACAAATGCATTGCTGCATAAGCATTAAGACAGAAGTGAGGGATAATCTCCTTCTATGTTTATCTTTTAAGAGGGGTCTTACTTTTAACAATACACAGATTCTATTCAATGAAATTCCCTTTTATTATACTTTATACTATACTTATATTATACAAGTTGATGCCTGTGACAGACTTATGTTTAGCAGATATAAGCACTGAATGTATCAAAATCTAATAAAGCAACACAAGCACATGCATGTGATACCACTGATTTCGTATATCGTTACATGCCAATGTTCCTTTTTTGGAACATTGCATTTTTAAGCAAGATTGAGAAAAGATATCTTGCTATTATTTAATTTCTTTTATTATCTATTTGAATTTATCCTTTGGCAATACAATAGAGAAATTTTTGGGTGAATTTGAATTTTAGGGAATTTTAGAGCATTTTCTTTCTTGTGTACTGTGAAAATTGTAAAAAAAGTTGATTTTTAGAAATTTTTCTGGGCTGAAATTTTTACGTTTGAAAAATAAATAATACATGAAAAAATCAATCAAACTTTCAGTAATAAGCAGTATTTTTTTTAAACTGATGGATATAACAGCTTAGTTTTAAAAAAATATTAAACATGATGTTCCAAAATAGGAACATTGGCATGTAAAAGGATAATGTCAAAAAGCCCGAGATTTTTTATGCATTTATTTTCAGCATAAAGTAGATATACGTAATCAATATAGACAGAGTTTCTTTTCTTAAATGTCATGCCTATCTATATAAACTTAAGTAATAGAATAGTGCTAAGTAGTATAATGCAAATAAATTCAATTTAAAATTGTTGACAAAGAAATATCAGAAAATACAAAACATCAATCAAAACACATAGAGGATAAATTGTTCATACCCCTAAAAATTAAGATAACTTTAAACAATAAAATTTGAAATAATACCTAATTTTATATAAAAGAAGTAGTTGATCTCATACAGCTTTGGAAATTTTAGCTTAATAATGTGTGAGCACAATGGGGGATAAATAATGTGTGAGCATAACATACTGAAAATTCATTTATTTAATTTTTAATAACTTCAGATGCAATATTTCAAATCAAATGCCCACAGGTTGTTGAGCCTCATGCAGCACGATGAAAGAAACATGAATTGAAGAAACACAAATTAAGTGAAAATGCTAACCTCTTTCTCTCCATCCTTCTTCCTTTTTCTCTTCCCTCTTGAATCGTCTGAAATATACAATATATAGCATTACAGGGTGGCTACAGAAATTGAAAAAAGAAAGTTCCCCAATTTTCCCTGATCTTTGCACACCCAATGATGATTAAAATTACTGTGATATTAGAAAACTCCAGAGTGGTCAGGGGTGACAATGACCACTAAATCCCACCTTCTTGGCAAAAAGGGCAATCAACCACTAGGGAATAAGAGAGCATAGCAATCTCCCCTGTGGTGCTGAACGAAGAATAAATTCATTCAAATTATGGGTCATGGTAAGTACTAGAGATGAGTTCGGGCTCATTTTTTGAAGCCCGAGCCCGAAGACTTTTAATCCGAGCCCGAGTAATATTATTTAAGTCGGAGCCCAAGCCCGCTCGAGCCCGAAATTTCAGCTAAAGATAAATAAAATTCAATAAAATTCCATAAAATTCAAAGAAGTAATTCTTTGATAGAATACAATGAATTTTGCCATTTGTGCAAATTAAAGACAAATATAGTTGCACATTTTTAATGCACTTTCTAATTCTTTATATCTATGTTTATGAAATAATGTCCGATCTCAAGACTAACTAAGCAATATAAGCCGACGTTCTGAAATACCAAAGAGCTTCACGTGTCTTCTAGGCACCCATGCCGCTATTTTTTTTTAAGTACTTTTATTTTCCATATGAATCAATTTATAAAAATCTGTTTCAAGAAGTATGTTCAATATAATAGAAATTTTTCACGAGCCTGAGCCCGCCCGAGCTCGAATGCAATTGTGAATTACAGAGCCCGAGCCCGATTCGGGCCCGGGCTGAGCCCGTCTCATCTCTAGTAAGTACCAGGTATTATTGACCCGAACGAATAGATTGTTACTTTTGAAGATGTCTCACTGGATACTGTACAGCCCAGATGCAGAAGTTTTGAACCAAAAAGAGTGTTTCATATTTGCATTCATATGTCTGATTGATTCACATGTCTATATGATTTGTATGTCTGGTTTCTTGAATGATACGTATCTTAGTACGAGTCCAAATGCATGCAGTTTCAGATTTGAATAGTGCTTACATCATTCGAGTGTTCAGCTTTGCATTCGTATTTCTAGGTTCTCATATGATCTGTATCCTGATTTCGTAATTTATAAAGTGTATGTATCAGTTGAGTATCGGATTATCCAGAATGAGCCTATGACCCGTGAGTTAAGACACTAATATAAAACTAAAAACGGTCTCATTCACAGGGCAAAAATGAAAAGATCCCTTATTTTTTAATACTTTTAGAAAATTCCCTGATATTTCCATGATTTTACCAGATCAATAAAGTATTCTGATTTTTCCATGATCTGTCATCACTTTGTGATAACTTTTTCTTTTTTATTTAAGATATTATTACAACATTTTTTAAAAAATGCTTAACATTTGAAAAATAAATATGTACATTAGACCATTGATTATCCGAACCTCGATTAACCGAAACTCTCTGTTAACCAAAGTCGGTTTCTTCTTCACTTCTTTTTTTCCACTTTCTACTATCATCCAAAATTTTTCTCTAAACAAACATGCATTTTTAAAGTTTTCTTTCCCCCCCCCCCACATTCCTTTTGTATGCAAGCTGTCTTTTCCAAACTACGAGTGCAGATAAATATTTTGGAATTCCCTTTTATAGAATTTCTTCTCGCAAGCTCAATTGTCGGTATGAGTGTACTCTTCCCTACTTTCAAACATTCCTGTTCTAAACAAAAACACACCCCATTTCGAAATTTGAAAGGTCATAGTTTTGCCGAAGTTTTCAACTGGCACAGATGAAAATGCAGGGGTCGATCTAAGAATTTTTTTCAGGCTCCCATTTTTGTGAATTTCAATGTCTTATTTTTGTGAATTTTTATACCAATTTTTAATAAAAGTCACTGTTTTTGTTAAAATAATTGATAAAACAGATTAAAATGTAGAGTAAAATGCTAATGAAGGGCCATTTTAATTGCTTGCATTTTTGTGAATAGGCCGTTTTAATCGATTGCATTTTTGTGAAGGGGTTGTTTTAATTGACTGTATTTTTCAGAAGGGGTTGTTTTAATTGATAGTAATTTTGTGATAGGGCATTTTAATTGATAGTAATTTTGTGAAGGTGCAGTTATAATCAATTGAAGTTTTGTGAGGAGGCAGCAAAACGTACCCAATTTTCGTCTGCATCGATCCCTGCTATATGTTAAATTTGGTTGCAACCAGCTCACCTATTTCAGACTTTTTTTATAAGGACAGAACACACCCCATGTGTGATTGGCTGTACGTTTACACCCATGTGGTGAAGAATTGTGTTGTACCACTGTTTTCCCCAGTCAAGATACAGTATAGACCCTGTTATCTGGAATGGTGGGACTGGGTGTATTCTGGATAACTGGTTGGGGATTAACATGACATCTACTGATTTGATTGGTAGCATAAATGTTTAATTCTAATCAAAAGAGAGTAATGTACTAGAAAAATAATATTAGTAAAATATTATTTTACTAATATTATTTTTCAACTACTAATATATTTTTCATTTCATATAATTTTTCAATTACTATTATTTTTAAATTAGTAAAATATTATATTATAAAATAAGATAAATAATAATCATTTAGAGAGGAAGTAGTAAATATATGATAACTTCTTGAAAACTTAGTCACACACTAAAAGAATAAATAAAATACCTTACCAGATTGCTTACTTATAAATTCTAGCTGTAGAACTCAAAATAAAAAAACAAAAACATTATAAATTAAAAAAAAACTCATTTTTTGCTTTTCTTTTGGAAAAAAATAGGAATTTAATTGATTGAAAAATTATTCTGGATAATTGGTTTCCAGATAAGAGGTTCCATACTGTACTATAAATCTAGTACCACTTGGTACTAGATTTATAGTATTTTGACTTAAAAAAGAAATAATTTTAGCATGTAATTACTTTTGTGTTAAATTTGAATTTGCAATAATTTGAATCAAGGTTGCACCCAGAAAAAATTTCGAGAGGGCCAAATACTGTAAAATGCTGAATTTCCCCCCTAAAAGAACACATCTTTATCATTTTGTTAAGAAAAATCTGAAATTTCAGTGTCCATACTGTATCCACTCCTCTGGGTGCAGCCTTTATTTGAATTTTGCTTTCTTATGCTATGCTTCCTTTGGTCATTATCAAACAAATAACACATAATTTGTATATACATAGATGCAATACTTAAGAAAAAGGGAGTGAAAGCACCTGTGGTAATCATGGAGTAACAGATGGAGAGAGCAATATTATTCCTAAACTGAAACATGCATATGTCATGTGACTTATGGTAACAGAGATGCAAAAATGGCATTCCCACATTTCTTGTTTTCTTTTCTATAAAAATAAAATGCTTGATTTTGTGAAAGAGATGGGGGATAGACTCCCAAATCTCTTAATCTCCCCCCTCCCCCCGCAATATGTTATCTTAACTTCAACTTTCCAAGAAAAAATACTATTCGGCAAGGTTCAAGATAGGGTCACATTTTTTGCATAATGCAAAAAGACTTTTCTAAACGCTACAATGAAATTAGTGGGTTTTCACTCTTTTGGGAAAGCATTCGGAGAGAATTTGGAAATGAAATATAAAAAAGAAGCATAGATAAAACTAGGAACTCCCTGTTATGGAATGGCTATAGAACGGTTGTATGGACAATCTTTGATACTCAACATTAAATTTAAATATATAAGTCTGTGCGTCTATAATTTTCAAGACCACTGAAACAATAGAGAAAAAGGGGATCAGACACTATCTCCCTGAGAGAAAAATTAAATTATCCTTTTAGCATTTTGCTAAAGCTTCTTTTCTTATTTTAGCTTTTTTGCTAAAGAAGTTTTGAACTCAGCTTAAATCCTACACAAAAGGATGGTTTCTTCACCTATTCCTACTCTATGGTGGTAATTTCTGAAGCATAAATAATTTTGCTTGAAGTGGAAATGCTTGCAGGGGTTGCGCTGGCTCTTTTTTACATTTCGCCAAATTAGATTTTTCGGAACCTCATTAAGAAAAGCAATTGTCAATATTTTCGCCAAAACTTATTTTCTTTCACCAAAGTAATTTTATTTTCGCAATTTGCGACGTTGGCGATCGACAGCGCGACCCCTGTGCTTGCATATATAAATTTTATTAAGACCCATCTAGAAACTAAGGCAAGGGCCCATTGACAAGAACAAGTGAGAACAATTGACAAGTCAAATCAAATTAAAAAGGACCTCTTACCTGCAGAACTTTCAACAGATTTTGTTCCAGGATTATTCTTCATTCCAGAGGATGGCTGATTTACTTTTACTTGGTACGTCTTGCTTCTTTTTCTAGATGATTTGTAATCATCTTCGCACTGTTTCCTTTTAGAACTTGCAGATTTCTTGTTTTGATCCTGATTTTCTGAGTTCAGAGTTATTTTGTTTCTTTTAAGAGATAATTGACTTTTTTGAATTCTCAAGTCATTTTTAATGTAGTCTACAGTAACTTCTGTTGCATCTGTAGTAGGCAGTTTTATTTTTGAAAGGGAACACTGCTGTTTGACTGGATGAGCTGACAACTTAGAACTTGAAGGAACTGGGTAGGTGCAGACATCTGTTTCATCAGAAGAAATATTGTCAGGTTCAGCATTTTTAGCAGCTACACTTTCAGATGGAATGTCTGTATTAGCAAATCTTCTCTTGGATGCTGTTGAAGAAACTGTTTCTGCACCATTTGATGCTGCTGATCTTTTACTTCTGCTTGAACTCTTCTTGTTTTTCACTATAGGGAAAAAGAAAAAAAAATTACTTAATTTGGTAATATTTGTAAAAGGAAACAAAATAAAATCCACAGATAAACATTTGTAAATCAAGATTCCAAATGTTAATGTGAGAAAAGAAAAAAAACAATGCAACAGTTTCTGCAACAAAGTGAATGATATACCACTGTGTCCTTCCGAAAGTTGGCTGTATTATGTTTTTGGAATTTTGAAGGCTTTAATTTTTTTTTAATTATGAAAACACATCTTTTACTGTAGGGAACTACAAGAACAACACAAGTGGTATGAGATAAGCTTATCTGTTCTTGCCAGATATTTCTCAAAATCTATGGGCGGACACTGTTGCACTACGCTCAGTGTTTATCATGTTGTCAGTATTGTGGTTGCATGCCTTAAAACTGAAACATACACTCAGAACTATGCAATACTGAATAAATTTTCCATTATAAAGTAACGCATGCTGCATTTTTTGTCAGGAATGTTTTGAAAGGCAACACATATGCTCACCCAATACAACAGTAGTAATGTGTAATAATAATTATCTTTTGTATTCTGATTCATTGCTCTTAATTTAACTTTTAAATTTAGGTATTACAGATTTTTAAAAAAGTATTTTCTAGCAATCTCAAATATTGAAATATAATCAGTTCTAATTTTTGAAATGTTATCTTGAGTTTTTTTTAATTAGAATAGTGGTGACGTTTCCGTTTCTCTTCAATAGCCTAACTCACTTCTTGCCATAATCATTTGTTCATGTCCGGTTTTTAATTTTTTTTTACCCACTTCTAATTTAAACTTTACTCCAAATTTTACCCAGGGTTGTCTCGGACGATTAGCTATCTCCCGCTAAAATTTTAGGAAATTTAATAACGTTTTTAATGCTTTTTTGATCAATTGAGTATTTTTTTCCCAATTCAAGATGGCCGCTTTTGCTTCATACTAGCCAGCGTTTCTTCTCGGCCAAGATCGTTTCTTTTCTGCGTGTAGAAGTCGCTAGCGGCCATTTTTTCTTTCTTCTCCCTTCCTTCCCCTGACAATCGAATGTTCTTGAAATTTCCCGGCTGAGATGGCGCGCTCTGATTGGTCCCCGGAGACGGCGTCTTGGCGAAGCTCCTGGCAGAAGGGTAAAGCGTGGGTCATTCTGAGAGCTGACGTGGTGCTGCTAGGACGATTTTTTCCTGAGTCTCCACTCGCAGACTAGAGGTCCAGCCCGGCATTTTTGTTGTCCCGTAGTACAAGTTCACGATGTGATCGCTTAGCTCGTAGGCCAGAGGGCCAGCTGCTCAAAGATCACCGTATAAATTTCTTTTGTTTGTTTGTTTGTGCGTAAACACACAGATGCCTTACTTCATTTATAACATGTTCCTGTTGTTTGCCGTCTGCCTCTATTTGGCCACCTTGCTGATGCGTCACCGTCGCCGCCTATATGTTCTCTCTCTTTTTTTTTCTTTGATACTCAACATTAAATTTAAATATATAAGTCTGTACGTCTATAATTTTCAAGACCACTGAAACAATAGAGAAAAAGGGGATCAGACACTATCTCCCCGAGAGAAAAATTAAATTATCCTTTTAGCATTTTGCTAAAGCTTCTTTTCTTATTTTAGCTTTTTTGCTAAAGAAGTTTTGAACTCAGCTTAAATCCTACACAAAAGGATGGTTTCTTCACCTATTCCTACTCTATGGTGGTAATTTCTGAAGCATAAATAATTTTGCTTGAAGTGGAAATGCTTGCAGGGGTTGCGCTGGCTCTTTTTTACATTTTGCCAAATTATATTTTTCGGAACCTCATTAAGAAAAGCAATTGTCAATATTTTCGCCAAAACTTATTTTCTCTCACCAAAGTAATTTTATTTTCGCAATTTGCGACGTTGGCGATCGACAGCACGACCCCTGTGCTTGCATATATAAATTTTATTAAGACCCATCTAGAAACTAAGGCAAGGGCCCATTGACAAGAACAAGTGAGAACAATTGACAAGTCAAATGAAATTAAAAAGGACCTCTTACCTGCAGAACTTTCAACAGATTTTGTTCCAGGATTATTCTTCATTCCAGAGGATGGCTGATTTACTTTTACTTGGTACATCTTGCTTCTTTTTCTAGATGATTTGTAATCATCTTCGCACTGTTTCCTTTTAGAACTTGCAGATTTCTTGTTTTGATCCTGATTTTCTGAGTTCAGAGTTATTTTGTTTCTTTTAAGAGATAATTGACTTTTTTGAATTCTCAAGTCATTTTTAATGTAGTCTACAGTAACTTCTGTTGCATCTGTAGTAGGCAGTTTTATTTTTGAAAGGGAACACTGCTGTTTGACTGGATGAGCTGACAACTTAGAACTTGAAGGAACTGGGTAGGTGCAGACATCTGTTTCATCAGAAGAAATATTGTCAGGTTCAGCATTTTTAGCAGCTACACTTTCAGATGTTGTCTAGAAACAGAAAAGAGAGTGGAAAAGTAATTTTATTACATATCTAATATGTTCAAAACATTATTCTTGCTGTTATAACATTAAAATTCTAAATTATCTATCAGCATCAAAAATTAGGACTGTCCTTAAAATCTTCCATAGCTTTTGAAAATTGTGAAAGACTGCTGAACATTACTTATATATTAACTCTCCCTCCAAATTGTATGCATATGTACTACTGAATAAATTAAATTTTAAAATTTTTATCCTATAATTGGTATTTATTTATTTATACAAAGAAATGCACACTACAGACAATTATTAATGAGCCCAATAATTATCATTTGTTGAGAAATAACTGTCATTTTAAAAATAATAATCATTTTTCAATATATGATCATTCAAACCTGCACACGGGGTATCTGCCTAGGATGAGGGGTGCCTTGATAGGAGGACTTTCTAAGGGGTTCTAATGCGTATTCACGTTACATCTGGAGAAAACCTACCAAAACTCCAGATCGTTAGATCGACAGCCGCGCGATGGGACCCGAACCCGGGACCTTTACACCTCGGCCGTCTACCATTTTCAGTGGCATAACCACTGTGCCATGGTGAGGCTCATTTTTCAATATAATTAACTTTAATTATGTATTTAGTTTAATGCAAAATGAAAATATACTCCACAATAAGTTTACATATTGTTCTCTTTCTTTTATGGATAAGTGTTTGACGCTTTAAACCAGTTTTCGACAGTTTTAACCAGTTTTTGACACTTGTCATGTCAAAAACCCAACCCTGCCATAGTTTTACTTCAAATTTTTCCTAGCGGAACTTTCAAACATACCAGGGATGTATTTAAAGGGGGGGGGGAAATCCCGGGCCTCATCTGAAAACTTAAAGCAATTATTAAAAAGCAGCAAATTTGAGACATTTGTATTTACTCTAGTAACAATAAGGTTTAAAATACTGGAATGTCCCCCGCCCCATCCTAAATTTAAACCTACATACGCTATCAAAACACATATGCCATGCGGATATGAAGGAAATTGTTAATTTTACTCACAGATACTTAGTTTTCTCCATTGTGATTAAACTCTCAACTGTAAAATTTTAAGAATAATATTTTTTTATAAATAATATTGTCTTGTTTAAACGAAATAATTTAAAAATTAATATCAGGTTGTAACGAAAGTTTTCCGCCAAATCTGCCTGAAAAACTCACTTCTAACTCCTTAGATATCTGTTTTTGAACTTTCGGTACCAAACCTGCACAGTGTCATATGATACAACAATAGTATTTAAAGCTGTACTGTACTCATAATTTGTTGATATTTTGTAGCTGACTTTTTGCAACACAACTGGAAGTAAATGATGGTTTTAGTCCTCTAGAGTGATAGTGTCATTTGAGACACCTTGTACTTAATGATAACTATATTTTTTTACAGATTTACACCATAGTGTTATAAAGTAAGTCTCTTTCTTCCAAATGCCAAAAATCGTTTGACAAAATATGAGCAAATACGCCAATGCGAACTGTGTGCTGATGATGTTTGAGTTGGCGGGAAACTTTCGTTACAACCTAATAAATTAAACTAAATTCCATTACTTCATAACTGCGAGATTTTATTGAATTACTAATGAAATGTTCCACAAAACAAAATATTAGGAAAAAACATGAGTCTGTTCCCAAAGTCGCAAAAGCGGCCAGTGTGGCATCAATTTGAAGTAAAAAAAAAAATCCCTAGTCACGAAACAGTCACACAGTGACTTCACAGTGGAGCTACTGAGCGACCGATCACATACTAGTCACAAGGTGACTGCACGGCGACGTCACCTGGTGACTGTTCACAAATAAACTTCACAGTGGAGTCACATCACTCACAAGTCACAATGTGACTAGTATCTGACAGTCCTGTGACAATTGTGACCCTCTGTGATGTCACAGAGACTCTTTTGTGACCATCTGTGCTATTAGGGATAGAATGATGAAACCAATTTGTAGGGTGCACAAATTTCTTGCAGTAATAATTTTTTAATACGAAAAAAAAGTGAGATTCTCGTGTTCTCCCACTCTAGTGAAAACACTGCTTAAAAACTAAAACTAATTTTTGAAGCATTACTTACAGCAGATACCTCGTGTTTCATTTTGAAATTTGTAAAGCAATTTTCACAGCATAAAAATATGCTTTTTCTTTTGATGATAACTCGAAGTTTCAACTTTTTTTTCTATGGAAAGGAAAACAAAATAAGAGATGGCTAATCATTCGTGAATGTATAATCAAACTCAAAGAACTATCAATAGAACTCTTACCGCACCACATTCTGCACAAGTTTTTTTCTTTTTCTTGGTTGCACCATCTTTTTTATAATGCTCAGGTTTACTTTCCGCGACATATTCTTTTTCACTTGAATCTTTACCTTAATACAGATTAAAAATAAATAAATAGATAAATAAATAAAAATAAATTTTAAAAACATTTCAAATACAAAATTCAAGTAACAAAGCAATATATTAAATTTTCTATTTTCTTTTTTTATAGCTTTAATTTACCTCACAAGCACTTCATATAATAATAAGAAATAGCACATGCATTTATGCATATTAATCCAAAAAGCATTCTCGATTATACAAAATTTTTGATTTTCCAAAAGCAATTGGTCTTAATTACTTTGGATAGTCATAGCTCTACTGTATAGTATAATTATGACATGAAAAACATGAAATGTCAGATAAAAAACACTGTGCCCTTCAAGTATAAATATACTTCTTAAATTACTGTCACAAAACATTATAAGTACATTTTAGGTACTTTAACACTGCTACCAGTGAATAGCTTGTAAAAGATTGATTTGCCTTACTTTTACGCAAATCATAACAATTGACTTTTAAACAAAATTTACTTAGCTAAATATTTTGCACAAGCCTAAATTTTTTAATATAATAAACTAGCTGCCTCCGGCGACCAGTTTCACCGGAGATTTTTGAGTTCGAAATGACGCCCCTTCGAAGCCGGCGCCCAGATGCGATGCTTACCGTGTCGGGCTGCCCCTGGTTATAAAATTAAGATCGTTAAATGATAAAATGCTACAAAAAGGTACAAATTATTCTCGTCCTATATTAATTCTGAAGAGCTTCTGGATATATTGGCCTTTATCAAAAAACGGAAAGGAAAAAAAAAATGTAAGAAAATCTGAAACATTTTCAGATTTTAAATACACACTAAAGTGCTATATATTAAAAGAGCATTATAATCCATGGGTCTTCCCCATTTTCTTTTCTTATTTCATTAAGTTGTAAAGTATATCATTATTCATGAGTGTGATTAATGAAAATTAAAACAGATATTTCTAACATCCTTTTCTAGATGTAATACATTAGAAATAGATGGGAAAAAGCTGCACAGAAAAATGCACAATTCGAAGTAGCAGAAGCAGACGATAAATTGCGCCAAGCGCTAGAACCACATCTTCTCAAAATCGCTTATCAACCATTTTATTTTTTGACAAATTATAAAGTTGCACGTTTTAGTATCGGAAAATTTCCAAATCCTATTTTATTTTATGAGTATAAAACAT
Organism: Cheiracanthium punctorium; assembly: GCA_038373885.1. Lineage (NCBI taxonomy): Eukaryota > Metazoa > Arthropoda > Arachnida > Araneae > Cheiracanthiidae > Cheiracanthium > Cheiracanthium punctorium. The sequence goes on along the minus strand of JAWZYV010014837.1, from coordinate 33,571 downwards.
TTCATTCCTGCTCTGACTTCACATGCACACAATATTTTAATTAAAAAATAACCTTACAAATAATCTTTAAAAAAATCGTTATTCTTTTTACTTCAAGAGTCTTAATCATTTAATAAACTTGCCAAATACGGCAACCTCGATATTGTTAATTCTTAGTCTTTCCACTGCAGGGTTACAATTACGAAATGGCGGAAAGCAAAAATTAGCCTTTTGCGACACATTTTTTATCAATATCTCCTAAAATATTTCGAAAAAATCGCTTTGATGTATGTCGAGACCCATCCTGGAGAATTTCAATGCAAAATTTGTTAGGTCCATGATCACGCGTCTGGGAGCTACGCGAGACACAGGCAAACTAACATTTTACACTTTGTTTTATTTATATAGATAATATTAAGTTAACATACCTTTGCTATCTTTCGTAACAGCTACATCATTAGCAACCTACAAAGAATAAAATGTGTGAAGTAAAATCCATTAAATATAATTTTATCAGTGATAGATAAGCTAATAAAACTATTGCTAATAAAAAACAAATATCAATATAATACAGTAAAATTTCTATGTAAGAAATTTCAAGAGACTAAACCAGTTGTACTAATGAAAAATTGGTTGAAACTTCTTGTTAATCAAAATATTCATAAAAGTTAATTTCATGGTAATGATATTTTGTTGCAATATAAAACACTAAAATGTTAAAAACTTTAAAAAGGTGAATTACGTCGATTTACAATAAAGTTGTTACATGATAAAATACCTATCAGCGCTGTATGAAATATCCCCATACAAAAACCCTTAACTGGTTAAAAATTTGTGACGCAGCATTTTACTTTATAGATCTATGAATTTTAAATATGGGTCTTAAAAATAATGATATCAAAATTTGAGTGAAATACACTGTCAAATATATCACACTTTCACTGAGTCTATATAGTGTATTCAAATGGATTTATTTCAATAATTTAATTTATCTTTTGCATTACGCTACCCAAAAGGGCAAGTAAAATTTACGTAAATATTTAGTTAGTGTCATAGTAACCAAACTAAGTGAAATGTATATGAAAATTTTGCTTGCCCTTTTGGATAGCGTGACGCAAAAGATAAATTAAATTATTGAAATAAATTCATTTGAATACACTATATAGATTCAGTGAAAGTGTGATATATTTGACAGTGTATTTCATAATTAAAAGCATTGCTTAAATGCGTAAATCTTCTTTAGAAAATAAAACGAAAGTAACTGTAATGGAATTTAAAAACAAATCTTTAAAATTCCCAGCAGGGCGTCACTCAAATTTTGATATCATTATTTTTAAGACCCATATTTAAAATTCATAGATCTATAAAGTAAAATGCTGCGTCACAAATTTTTAACCAGTTAAGGGTTTTTGCATGGGGATATCATTACTTTTTAAGGGTATGGTCAGAGGATAATAAATTAGTTTCAAGGGTGAATTTCGGAAGTTTGCTTGACACTAAGTTATGTAAATAAATATACAAACCTGTTTTCATACAGTATCAGAGTATTTGATTAAAAATATCACAGCAAGTTCTTTTGTAACATGTAACAGAAAATTGACATATTTTTGTTAGAATTTTATAATAAGAGACATAATACTGATTATAATCAATAATTTTTTGAGTAATTTTCTATTTATAATTTGGGTCGAGTACAGATTAGTATCCCTGCCACCATCTTTGATTTTATTTCATAAATTTGCATCCAGTTTAATGCTAAACGTAAGTTAACTTTTTTACTATAATTATATAACTATTGGGCCCCATCAGTGGCCGAGCGCATAGTGCTCTGAACTGGGAGACGGAAGGTGCCTGGTTCGAAACCAGGTTGCGTCCGCCGACCTAATCGTTCGGAGTTTTCCGTGGTTTCCTCGAAAACAGCGTAAATACGGGTTAGGACCCCTTAGAAAGACCCCACGTAGGGCACCTCACGTCTCGGCTTAGAGCCTACGTGTAGCTATAATCGGCCGTAATTCTAGAATAACAACAATATATAACTATTCGTTCTATTGTTTTAATGAATTGTGATTCATTAATTTGCATTCAGTTTAACGATAACCGTAAGTTAAGTTTTGTTAAAATTATTAATTTAATAATCTCGTTCTTAATTAATGATAATCTACTTACTCGTTCTATTATTTTAATGCAATGTTTGCTTTCAGTTTCAAGCTATCTCTGTTAAATTTTTAACTATATTATGATACACTAAGTTTTTAACTAAGTTAATGATACATCTCAAATTGTTGATTAAATTAATTAATGACTATAATCATTAATTAAATAGAAAATTACTCAAAAAATTATTGTTTATAATTGGTTTTATGTCGCTTTTTAGAAAACTAACTTCATAGAATGTTTGTTTGTTTTTTTATCAGTTGATAATTTCATTTTTTTAGAGAACGTTTATTTGAACTACCAGTTTAAGAATAAAGGTCTTGCGCAGTTGACTTTCTTAGTGCTTCTGAAGCGTATGTACGTTACATCGTGAGAAAAACCGTCCAAAACTCCGAATTTTTAGATTATCAGCCATCCGGTAGACCAGAACCCTGGACATTAATACTTCAGTTATCTACCATCTACAGTATCTTATCAACTCGGCTTGGATGGGCACAACATCTTGTTTTAGATGCCATCTCCGGCCATCAAATGTCTAATACAAAATATAGTGCATGTATAAATTTAGATTAATTAATCAAATTTCTAACTGAAAAGTATTGAACAAAATTTTAAATCTGGTATTTAAAGGAATACAAAATAAAAGTGGGAAAAACCTAAGATTTGGAAAAAATATTGATTTTAAAATTAAAATTCAATAATTTCAATAAATTTTATATATACATGAAGAGTAAAAGAATTATTATTACAGGGATGTTAACTCCAACACTCGATTTGGGAGCACCCCGGGAGCAGAAAAAATTTCATTTGGGAGCACCTCGGGAGCAGAAAAATTCCATTTGGGGCAGAAAAATTTTATTTGGGAGCAGAAAAATTCCATTTGGGAGCAGAAAAATTCCATTTGGGAGCACCTCGGGAGCACAAAAAAATAGTTTCCGAGAAGAAAACTAAGATTCGAGATCAGAATTAACATGATTTTGGAGCATAAAATTGAAGATTTAGGAACACAATAAATGCATACAAGAAAAGCAAAGTTTGCAAGCAAACACCATTTGCTAAAAGCAAAACACTATTTGAAAGCACTTTAGGAAAGCTCTGGAAAATAAGGGTGTATACAGGCTATGCTATCAGCAACTTGGTAAAAACAATACATCGATTTGCATGGACGGAAGGAATTTTTTTTTTTTGTGTGTGTGTGAAACTGCTCTTTTTAATGGTTTTCATATAAATGCTAAATGGAAAGAGAGTGGGAGGGAAGTATTTCTTATATGCAATGGTACTTTTAATGCATGTTCGAAGGTTGTAAAAATACTAATATTTAAATGGCAGAATTAACATTTCTGCCGTTTATATCATTCTAGAATTATGTATTCAAAATTTAGTCTATTTTAAGATAAAGATTTTAATTACGGATCTATAAATGAAATTCGTAACACATTCTGAAAAATTTGCGGACGCACTTTGGCTGAACACGGGACCAGGGGCGTCGCCCTGTCTGCCCCCTCTCGTAGAGCCTGCACACACACAAAAAGAAAAACAGTGGTGTAGTTTTAAGAAAAAAGGTTTAGGAACACTCGCAACGGAAGACTCAAAAATCATGCGTCTATGATGAAAAGTGAAGAACGCTTACTTTTGCTGACATAAGCTCGAATGAAAAAGTAGTGAGGCGACATCTCCCCGCTCATGATCTTCACGGGCCGAAAAAGTCTAGCCCGTACCGGCATTTAATCAAAATAAAAAATTCAGACCCGGTCCAGCTCGTATATTAATCATGATTTAAGGAAGGGGGGGGGGAATCACAAGCCAACCGTTTGGTCTTATCCAAATTTTAGGAGAGCAAAAATTTCCGGAAAGGCTTGATTTTGCAAGCGCAGAGGACCGTCTTTAAGAATATACGCTTGTTCCGGTCCATTCTAGAAAATGCTGAGGTCAGCCCGTGCCTTGAATGAATCGTGCTGCAAAAGCCTGTGCCCGCACAGATCTCTATCCCCCGCGACTACACCACTGGCAGCGGATTTCCGGATTATTTTGAAATGAAATATTCTATTAATTCAGACAGCCTAGATTCTGATTTCTAAACCGGTCATGCTTCCAATTTTCATTCTTGCTACGGGCCGGGTCATAAACCATGATTTTTTAGGGGCTGGGACGTCACCGTAATATACTGTTTTCTTTACGGACCGGTCTGGTTTAGATCAGGGGCAGCCCTGCGGTACATGACACCCACTCCACCCTACAAACGTAGAAAAAGACGTCCCTTTTACTTTTTTCAAAATTAATTTTATGATTTTAAGTTGGAAATCGTGCCCCTTCATAAACAAAAAACGGTGCCCATTGTGACTAGCAGCTAGAACTCAAAAGGATACTTTTCTCCTTGACTGTAATGCGCATGTGCAAGAACTTCGCCTGTGATCTCTCATCCTTAGACTAATGGTTATCAGCATTGGCACGAAAGCTGCGTGTTTGGCTAACTACAAAAGAATAGGAACTTTCAAACGATCTGTCAGACAGGAGAGCAAAACCGTGTCTTTTATTTAAAAAGAAAAAAATAAATGCTGCGAAGAAATTAAATAATTATAAATATTGCTTTTAAATTTTTTTAAAGGATGTTTAAAAAAAATTGCTAACATGCATTTTTTAACTAAAAGCTGGATTAGTTTAAAAAGAAAAATTTGAAATTAGCATTAAATTTCGTAACAAAAAATTATAACTAAAAAAAATTCCTTTTTAAAAATTAAACCTGGAATAGATTTGATTTAGAAATTATAAATCAACATTGAAATTCCTGACAACAGTTATAATTTTCTCTCTCTCTCTCTCTCTCTCTTTTTTTTTTTTTTTTTTTTTTGTAACTTTGAGGTTAGAGTGAAATTAATGAAAGTTTATACAAGAAATAATTGAAACATCTTCATTTTAAGGAGATAATTAATTGTTAAATAGAAAGAAACCTACTACTATATTTCATTCTAATTATTACTTTGATTTAAAAGCATATATATATCTATATATCTATGTATATATATATATATATATATGTATATATATATATATATATATATATATATATATATATATATATATATATATATATATATATATATATATATATATATATATATATATGTATGTATGTATATATATTAAAGCTATTTTATTTGAGGTTTTTTTTTTTCATATTATACAGTTTGTTCACCTGATATGGTAAATGGGATTTAATTACATTTTATTAAGGGCTTTTTAAATCAAAGTAATAATTAGAATGAAAGAGTAAAAGGTTTTTCTTTCCCATTTAACAATTACCTCCTTAAATTAGGATGTTTCAATTATTTATTGCAGCGTTTTAAAAAAATCATCTTATTTATTCTAATTTTTACTCAAATATATATTCATTTTCGCTTAAAATGTTCATTCAAACTTTACTGATAACATTATTTAGTAGAAAATTCGACTGAATGTTTATTATTAAAGATTAAAAAACTGAATGTATGTTGAAAAATGTGAGGGGAGGGGGACGCGCCACCGTAAGTTAGCCTTTGTTGGGGGGGGGCGACGTTAAAAGGTTGAGAACCGCTGATTTACTGTATAAATTTCATTAATTTCACTCTAACCTCAAACTTACAAAAAGAAAAAAAAAAATTAAAACAATTGTCAAGAATTTCAATGTTCATTTCTAATTTAAAACTTATCCAGGTTGAAATTTTAAAAAGGAATATTTTTTTGTTTAAAATTTTTGTTTCGAAATTTAATGCTGATTTAAAATTTTCCTTTTTAATCTAATCAAGCTTTTAGTTAAAAAAATGCATGTTAGCAAATGATTTTTTTTTAACATCCTTTAAAAAAACTATAATTATTTAATTTCTTCGCTGCTAGCAACTGACAATTTTTTAAACATCCTTTAAAAGCTAAATTTATAATTATTTAATTTCTTTTCATCATTTCTTTTCTTCAGCATTTACTTTTTTGAAATAAAAGACAAGGTTTTGCTCTCCTGTCTGACAGATCGTTTGGAATTTCCTGTTCTTTTATAGTTAGCCAAACACACGGCATTCGCGCCAATGTTGGTAACCATTTATCTAAGGATGAGAGATCAGAAGCGAAGTTCTTGCACATGCGCATTACAGTCAAGGAGAAAAGTATCTTTTTGAGTTCTAGCTGTTAGTCCCATTGTGATGATTACTTGTTTGCCTATCTGGCCGGCCCTGATTGAGGTGACTAACAAAGCCCGACTGGTCCGATCCGGAGCTCTAGCACGATCTTATCGGAAAGCATCCGTCACGGATAGTTCTCACTCACGGATACTGAAAATCTTCGGATAAATATCCGATACCCTCATTTTGACTCTACCACCATGGTTTCGACTAATGAAAGTGAGAATTTTTATGCCTCTTCCGAAAGTATCGGAAGGGGACGCTATCTACCAATCAAAACAAGGCACTCTTTGCCGCATTCGAGCACGTAGTTTAAGTTTATGACATAGTACTTAAATAGGTACCATGTCTTGTCTTATTTTGTTAGTCGATCTCTGGCTGTGTTATACCATGTGAATATACAACGTGTAAGATACTAAATCTTTGATACTAATGCGCAGTACTCAAATACAGTAAAAAAAAATTAATATCGATTTTCGAACCGCTTTACCAAAACTTTAATTGTAAGTTGCGTGCAAAGTTTGTTGTGCTTCGGTGGTTGAATCGGTAAGACGCGGGACTATTACTAGGGCGTTCGTTATGTGATCGAACCCCGCGCTGCACAATATTTTCCTGCACATTTTTTTTTTTTTTTTAAATACGCGAATCCTGGTAATTAATTCATTTTTTAGTAAAGTAAATATTTATTTACTTTTTCATTTATTCATTTAGTTATCATTTTTTGTTTTACTTCCTGTTTATTGATTTTGTATTATTATTTAAATTTTATTTCTTTTTGTAAAATCTTTACTTTGTGGAATCAGAATTTTACACCTTCAAAATAAATCACTTTTAACACCCACAAAACTCAATATTTCTTTAAGGTACATTAATTTTTGTCAGACAGACTATTTTTCCCCTAATTTTCACCCGTTCGTGATGCAACAGCAAGAGTATTAATTTTTTAAGCATCATCAATTGTAAAAATATATTCTTTGAATAGCAGAAATAAAATTTTAAAAATATATAAATAAATATACAGTCAACTCACAATTTTACGACCCTTCCGATTTAACGACCCTCTGATGAAGTGCTGACAGTTTTTCAATACCTTTTATAAACTTTATTTTACACTCAGTATATTCACATGGTATACTACCATTATGCCAAAGATCATTGAAATCCGCATTTTCCTGAAGCCGTGCCTCCTCCTTATAAAATAAAAACGGTAATATTCGAGTAAAAACAAATCAGATTGAAATTATCGTCCAAGCAATGGAAGAAAATCATTACTTAAATGAAAACAACTTTTCCAGTTTTTATAGAGCGCAGCAAACGAAATGAGGATTTGAAATCTCTAGCACAAAAATTAAACAGCAGTGGAGGTTTTATTAAAAATGTGAAAGCTTGGCAAAAGATAAGCAGACTGTTATTTTATAAATTTTAAATATCATTAAAAATTAGCATTATTATATTCTAATTGTTCTAGGCTCCAAACATTTTTTAAACTCTTGAATCAGTTGGAATGCTAATGATTTATTCAACCGAAAATTGTTGATAAATTCGGCGTCGCTTAATTCAAAGGATTTACACCTAGGAATCGAATTTCGATTCCTATGAACCCTTCTAGTATCTTATTGTTGTGCAACAGTTGCTACAATTAAAACCGAGCCATTATTTTGATGTAAACAACTACCATCAGAACAAATAACCACGCACGCTGACTTGTATCCGAAGCGGAAAGAGCTTCTCACTCGCGTTTACCGTGCCGGGAAAAAAAAGTGGAATTTCCGACAGGGTTTCCGATATCGGAACGTTCCCGAGAGCATCGTGGTAGACCAAATTGACGCCCTTTCGGAATGTGACGTCATGAGTGAGAAAAGGGTTGTTTTTCCGCTTCGGAAAGGTTTCCGAGAAGATCGTGCTAGCGCCCCGGGGCGGGTAGAATGGCTTCGGAATGCAGCTTTCGTACGCAGTTTGAATCTTGCTTTACTGCTAACTAGCTTTCCATACACGCTTTTAAAGATAAATGAGCGTGGCAAAAATTTAAAAAAGAGTCAAAATGACGTATTCGGCACAGACCAGCGCAAAAATCGGCTACAAGCGCAGTTCGGCGCAATATTTCTGTTTCGACGCACCCTGAAAGAGTCAAAATGACGTATTCGGCACAGACCGGCGCAAAAATCGGCTAAAAGCGCAGTTCGGCGCAAGAATTTGTGTTTCGGCGCAAAATTAACATCCCTGTTATTAAAACTAGTTAGTATGTAAAACTACTATTTATTTTCCTTTGAATACTAAATAATTATTATTAATTAATTATGTGAGCTTTCTGAAGAGAAAAAAAATTCATTGAAATATTAATTACATATTGAATTTTCCAAATAGAATTAATAATATTAGAAAAATAAAGACTTAATTTAATTAGAAATAGCTATCAAAATACTAGGGAAACGAAATACTTAAAGAAAAGCTTAGGAAGGAGTTTTACCAAAAAATACTTAAATTAATTATTTTTTTAATTCAAAGTCTTAACTATTTTTATTTATTAATTATAGCAAAATAAATTACAGAAAAAATAAGTAAAGTATATAACAATCTGTTATTACTTTTTAAAATGAAATAAATCAAAAACGACAGTAACACAAAGCTCATCTCGCCAAAGTGCTACATCGGGTACAGAACCTGAGTTTTCTGGTCAGAAACCGGAAGCGAACCGCCCTAGCTGTCTATGACCAAGCTGGTTTAGGATATAAGGTAACTTGTACAAATCTTGTCACGGATCTACAGCACTCTATTCCTACTCCCTGCCTTGATTACTGCCTTTGAAACAAGATCATTTTCCGTATTTCCTTACGTGGGTTAAATAGTTCCCTCTTTGAACTGGATTAAATAAAAAAAACGAGTTTTCCTAGCTTAACCGGCGACGTCACTCATTTTGGCACCGATTAAAATCATATATATTAATTGTAAAAAATTCGTTAGAGCGGATTCCGAGATTCAGAAGAGACACTTTTGAAAATAGAAAAGTTCGCTGTATATATAAGTGCCGCGAAATTTTACGGTTGGTTGGGGCTGGCTGCATCACTCGTAGAAACTGCCGTTCTACATGATATTTCGGCTGCTTAGCACAGCCGTCTTCAGCCATCGTACACTTCACCGTCAATGGCAATCTTGCCGCATCTCTCCTCTTCCTTTCTCTTGAACTTTCGCCTCGTGACCAAAGAATGTCGTGACGTCGCTCCAGACGCTATCGATGTTGGCATGCGTCATATCGTTGATGCTTCCCTCTGTCGTTGAAATTTCTAAGCTCTCACGGATATAGGCATATATTTTATTGTTGTAATTAGCTATTTTCAAAGTCTATTGTTAGATTTTCTTTCGCTGCTAAGCGGGCTAGGGCAGTGTTTTCTTATGTTCAGTTTTCCTTTTTGTTACACCTATACAGAGACGGCCCGAGAGGCGTGCGGGGCCTCAGGCGAAGCGCAAGAGCGGGGCCTCTATAAGCGCGGGGACTTAGGCGATCGCCTACATTCGCACCCCCCTTGGGCCGGCTCTGACCTATATAGCAGTCTTTATGATTGGGTTCATTAATGGATCGATTAATTTTGTATATTCCTGCTGTATCAAGTGGATTAATTTTATCTTTTTCCGACCGAACACGTTGAAAAATATTTTTATTAGGTTTAATTGGTATTCTGATTTTCTTTTTTAAGCTTCCAGTAGAGATTTTATTTGCTATCCCTCGACTGAAGGGAATAGCGGTAGTGTATTTTAAATCTTCTTTTTGTTGAACGTTAATGATATTTAACCGGCGTTTACGAGTTTTTTAAATTCTTTCAAAGATTTCCCTTGGGTAGTTTGCTTCTTGACATTGGTTACGGATGTATGAAATTTCTTTAAGTTGGTGTTCAGGGGCTGCCCTAGGGCCGGACAAACCGGACCCCTGTCCGGGGCGGCATTTTGGCTCGAATTTGAAAAATACATTTTGTATTAGCAAAGGAATTCCGAAAGATAAAAAATATTCCGAAGAATATCATTCTATATAACTTTACTAACTGATGTATCCATCCGTCATTGATGGGTTTTTACTAACCGCGCGAAATTTCGTTTGCATTGTAAGAGTACAAAAAATGGAATTAGCATACTGGCAGAAATATAGAAAGCAAAGTTATAACTCTTGTGTATTGTTACAGTTTAGAGAGTAACAAATTACTGAGACAAACTGTCAACAGAGAAAATATTTCACATTCAAAATTAACGTTATCTTTTAGTGGATGAGCTTCCTACATCAAAATGTCATTTAAAGGTGCAAAAGAAGATGCTAGTAATGAATATTAAACTGAAAAGAAAATGCTTTGTAATAGCAAGTAGCCTATATTTAACACTGCAACATCTGATTGAATTATATTTTGATGATTTTACTTGATGCGCAGAGAACTTTATCAAAGTTTACGTCATACCTCAAAAATAATTCAAATTTGTAGAAAATTAAAAACCTGTAATTTTAATTTACTAACCGCCTACTTTTTAACAAAATTTCATTTCATTCCCTTTTGTCTGACCACTAGTTGTTTTTACGAAGTGGTCACACAAAATTTTCTCAAAATAATATATAAATATATATTTAACTAGGAAGAATTCAAACAATGTTATTTAACTCAATCTCCTCGTCAGTAACTGAATTTTGTTCTATTAACTTTAGAAATTTTAATATTATACCTGAAAATTTTTGCACAATTTTCTCAAAATTAAAAAAACAGTAATAATAATTTAAAAAAAGAAATCGACGTAATTTGTATAAGTCGAACAGCCACTTTTGTATTACCTCCAGACGCCTTAAAGTGACGCCCCCCCCTCTCTCCCCGCCCCCTAAAAAAGAAAAAAAAATACAATGCAACTTTTACAGACCCTTTCAATTCTTTCAAATCTTTAAAAAATTTCGATGATGCTTTGTTAGCCATCATATGACCTAATTTCATTCTGTTCTCTTAATCAGTTTTTGATGGATGCCAGAACAAACTTTTTAAGCAATTTTTACAAAATCTCAAAGTGTATGAATTATTTAAAACAATTTTGGTATCTATTGTTTCAATTAACTTACCATTCAATATAATTCCAAATTTTATTCTATTCCATTGAGCCATTTTTTAACAAAGGGCGAACATACATTTACACACAGTTTTCAAACAACTGTTTTAAATCTCAAACCTTTTAAACGAATTAGAAATATTTTAGCACCTGCACTTTAAATTAAGTTGCCACTTTTGGTGTTGCTATAAAATTAATTTCATTCGCTTCAGTTGTTTATATGCGATTTGCAGACAAATATTTACTCATTTTGCATAGATTTTTCACAAGGTTTCCAGTTGGATTCAAATTACACTTTGTTAATGAAATTCAACAAGCCAAATACTATCCCATATTTCTAGATTACATTCCTGATGGCAAAAAAATCGAACAAATCGCATTCTTGGTAAGGTATAAAGTTATTGACAAATCTAGTTCCAATGAGGCTACCGTTAAAGTTGATGAAAGAATTTTAAGTTTTTGTTTCAGTGATTTGGCTTCAGGATTATTTAACTCTCTCAAACAGTTCATGTTCGTATGTTCTATTATTATTTGGTATAAAATCTTCAATTCCGTGAATCCATTAAGAAAGCTATTGCAGTCAAAAGACAACCATCTGTTCTAGAACTCTTAAGAAACTGTAAAGATTTTTTTGTAAGGAGCTTCGATCGGATGTGATTTTAAATGAAATGTTCTGTTATGCAAGAGAACTGACCGACGAGATAGTATTCTGACTAACACTGAGTTTACGCAGCCACGTAACATATTAATTTTGATTGCGAAGCACGAGATGATCAGGTGAGAGAGACTCAATTAAAATTCAAGATAGTTTTACTTTTTACAGTAAACAAAGCGATTAATACCTTAGAATGCAGATTTAATAAGTACCCAATGTAATTATTTCAAATTTTTGCACGGCATATATGAGTTAAAAGATCCTCCTAAAAAGTCCTAATTAAACATTGTAACACAGGGTAACAGTGTTAGCACTGTGTAAAGTGTAAACAATTGGAGTTAATGCTGACCGATGGAGAATCGGGGAATATAAACGCGCTTGATCTAGTAAATGAAATAGTGTCAGTTACGGCCTTATTAGGCAAAAAGGAAAGCCCAATTGAAATTTTAAAGCTAATTTCAACTCTAGATTTTACACGCACATCTTGCTATTGCTTCGAGAATTTCGCTTTCTTTGCCGATAAGTGTGGCAAGTGCAGATAAGAGTTTCTCAAAATTAAAGTTAACTAAAAATTTCTTATGTTCCACAACTCTTCCAGATACGTTAAATAATTTAACTATATTGGCTATCGAACATGAATTAGTTGAAAAATTGATTTAAGAGAAAAAGTCAGGAATTTTGCGAAATTAAAAGTCAGAAAAAGAACTCTTGATTTTTCTCTCTTTCTTTTGGTTTTTAGCTTAATGTGTGGTTTTTAATAAATATGGTTTTTTCTTATGCTGTGTTATTTTTAAAGAGCTATTTCAGTTTTATAGGCATGAACACAGAATCTGTAAACAATTTATTTCTTTTAATAGTACTTTTACTGGTGGGGGGCGGCATTTTATATTTTTGTCCGGGGCGGCAAAACTGTTAGGGCCGGCCGTTGGAGCATATATTGAAAGCGCGGTCGATATAGGAACGTATGGCTGCAATTTTGTAGTGATTTGAAATTAACTATGTTAGTATTACTGATTGGTTTTCGAAAGACTGTGGTTTGTAAGAGATTATTATTTTTTTATAATGGTTACATCGAGGTAGTTTAGGGTATTGTCTTTTTCTTTTTCATAGGTAAATTTAATGTTTTGATCTATTCGTTAAGTTGTTCGAGTAAAATGGTTTCTTGGTTATTATGTATATTGTCTACACATCGCAGCCATAATTTTATGGTTTTATTAAAGTTTCTTCTTCGAGAATGCGCATTTTCCAGTCAGCAACTATTCCAGAGATGTGGGATCTCCTTGATTCTGTAGATAATATTTTTGATTGAATTGGAAGTATGAATTAGTGAAAATTAAGTTAATGTGTGGCTTCATTAAAAACTGAGCTAATTTCCTTGTTAATAATTTGATTCATTTCTTTGATATCTATTGAAGGGTAGAGGGTCAGAACATCAAAACTAGCTATTATTTCATCGTCATTAATGGTATAGTCGCGAATTTGTTTTATGAAGTCTTCGGTCGAGTTTAGTACACTATTCGATGGAGGAATTATTTCTTGAAGAATGTTTTTCATGTATTTTTCTAAGGAGTAGGTAGTGTAATATATTTCATACGGCGGTGATAGGTATTTTATCATGTAACAACTTTACACTAAAATGTTTTTCAAGAGACTTTCACAAGATGAATAAATGAAAACTTAATACAACACATTGAAATATATTAACCCTGTCCAAAGGCGGATCCAGGGGGAGGGCGCAGGGGGCGCACGCCTCCTCCGAGAAAAGTATATTTACACTAGATAAATGGGGCTTTCACCAATATTGAGTGTTCTTTACACTAGATAAAATGAGTATTTACGATTTGCGCCCCCTCCGAAAAAAATTTCTGGGTCCGCCCTATGGTAAGTTTACTTACGATAGCTATATTGCTATAGTTAGTATGCTTACAATCAATTTTTTAAAGATCTATGGTATAAACACTACCTTTCCCTTGCAAAAATAATAATGATACCCCTTAACCACATAATGAAGTACAGTTTGAGATGCCTAATTAATCTTTCTTCCTTTTTCTTTTCTAAACAGTCTTGGAAAATACTGTTGTAATTTTAACCATCCATGTATGAAAAATTCTAATATACAACTACTTTTATAGCTTAAAATGTAAAACAGAATTAAAAAGAATTGTTTTCTACTTTTTAACAGCACAGCTCCCAATCGGTAGTGGTTGTACGCGTTGCATGCTTACCACCAGTTTTACCATTAAATAAAATGTAATTGGTGCTGAAAACCGAATTAATTTTATCGAAAACTAAATAAATTTCTTCTCTTAAATCAATCTCAATCCCCAAATTATTTTAATGTACCATTAATAGAAATAAATGGTCTGTTAAAGGTCATACTGGATGTGTTTCATTACAAGGGCATCTTTTAAACTATCAATTGAAGCATCTTAGTAATAATCATAAAGCCTAATAATAAAGACTAACTGTAAAGCCTAATTTTATGCCATACTTAGCTCATGCTTTCCTTCAGTTCAGTTGCATTTCACACAGCCAATTTTAAGAAGCTGTAAAACTCAATCAGTAAATTGCCTCTTCCAAATCTTGATTTTAAACACTTGATAGTTTTACCATACTTTTTTCCCATTGGTGGAAAACTATATCAAGCGTTGTATACATTAGATTGTATAAGGTATTGAAAGCTCGTGCTTATCTTCTTGTATTTTCTTAAAGTGGATCCAAAATATTAGTCACAAAATTTATAGGGCTTAATTTTAAGCTGGAACTACTTTCAGTATAACCTTTTATGATATTACATTTTTTCTGAATCAGGATAATTTCAAAAGCAATTCACATACTTTGGTATCGAATTCCATGAACTAGGCAAATAGTATGTGCTTTTAATACACAGTGCAAATGATGAAAACAATAGCAAGGGATTCCATTTTTTTCATCCATGCATGCATACCCAGAACATTATTTAAAAAAAAAAAAAAAAACAGTTTCGGTTTTAGTTAACTTAAGTACTACGAAAAATCCTCTTGAAAATTACAATAACTGGATGTATCAACAATAATAGTAAAAAATATAATGGTTGATTTTTTATAATGGGAAAAATGATGTTGCCGGCATTGTTTTCATATTTTATTTCACTTTAAAGGCACAAAATTGACTATAAAAATTTTGTTATTTTTTGAAAGAAAATAACTCTTAACAATCTTTTTTATTGCATTTTTTAAATGCAGAAGTCATAATTTTCAATCGGGTGATGTATCGTCAGACTAAAGAGTGATTTTTATACGGCTTGATTTAATATTGCCTCTTTGTTTACACTTTCAAAATTCTGAAAAATTTTAACAATGCGCTTCTTTAAAGAACTTTTTATGTCCTTAAGAGTTCTTTTGTGTCATATTTTTCTTAAACTGTATGATTTCAACATGTCGCCAAATTTTCGATTAATCAAACGACGCTTCTTTTCCATTCCAAAATTAAACTTCAAATGGAGCCATAAGCAACACTCCTTTCACTTATTATCCATTTCGATTATTATTTGTCGGTTAATATGAAATTAATTTACACATTTCATCTATCTTAATTTCAAGTGAGATAAAGCTGAAAATATCGGACTTGTTCATTTTATCCCTGTCCTTAGGATGATGGCCTTTTAATTAATTACAAATTGTTTTGGTAAGTAATTAGACTGATTATTTGTTTAAGCATGGTGATTTCTTAGATTTTATTATCATCCAAAACATGCTCAAAATGTAAAGGATCTAAAACTTGCCAATTGGGCGACATTATAGCATCGCACAGGAATACTTGTTGTTGTAACTGGGAGGTGCCCATAGGCAAGTTGGAGCTCATAACTATGTTCTTGGAGAGCTGTTTTTTGCTACAAATCATCCAATGACCTACTAACCACACTTGTTTAATGTTTACTAATTGTTAATCAAGCCGATTCTCAATGGGCAAATGTCATCTAGCTGTCATGTATGCTTCTAGATTTTTCTTTAAATAGCTACTCAGCCTTTTAAAAATAATTTTTAAATGTATAATTTTTTATTTAATATTTTTTAAACAGCTCTTTTTAAAGTGTAATCCAACTGACTGTCCCTCCCCGACTTTTTCTACACAGATAATTTTTTCAAAAATATTCAAAATAGATAATTTTCTTAAAGAAAAACCTCAAATATTCATACTAAAAACATTTGTATTCATAAAAGGATTCTAAAAATAACTTTAATTTTGTTTGTTTTTGGGATAATGGCTGATTATTTGCACTAGTGATCTAGGACAAAGGGGGTGCCCTCTGTGGGATAGATAGGGAGTATTAGCATATTTCAATTTGACAAATTTTGTCAATTAACATTTGGATCGAGATTATTATGATCTAATACATTTCAATATGATTATAACTTATTCGGAAATTTTATCAAGATGAATTAAAAGGATTTTGTAAAAAATAAGTGTCACATTACAGCTAAAAAGTTGTTTTAAGTACCATAAAGTTATAACTATTGTATTGACTTTAACTCAAAAGTAAAAAATTTTGTGATAAAAAATAAAAGGAAAAACAGTTAGTAAAATAAAATTACTTGAAGGAGTTTGTTTCTGATTTTTCCACATTTCATCTCTTCTTCAGGGTGTCTACCAAATCTCTGAAAGTCAATTTCCTGACTTTTGGGAGGTCCCGGGAAAAAAATGCCTGACCAGTGCATTATACTTTGGGACATTGCACAATGCCCCCCTTATCTTTATATTTGCATATTTTGTACAACTTCTTGAAATCAATTTTAACTGAAGTATACAGGATTAATAAGCTTTCATCCAATGAGAAACAGAAGTAGTCGCACTTTCTGATAGAATTAACTAACTGTTCTTGGAAATACGGTCCTAAGCCATAAGTTACCAAGTAAGCTAATTTGTCTTTTACCCTCCCGTCACGATGCATGAGCCCCTATTTTCCCCTTCTTATACTAACACATCGCTAGATGCTTTCGCGGTCCGAAAAATGTGTTACAGTTGCTTTTAGTTTCCAGTCTGACAATTAGAGAGAAAGCATAAAAAAGGAATAAAAAAATTGATTCTTTTGGTGAATTTTCCGGACCCATTATCCAATTTCCTGGTTCTTTTTCCAGACTTTCCGGACCCATTTTCCAATTTCCTGGGTTTTTCCAGACTTTCCAGAGCGGTAGACACCCTGTGCCTACGCAGCTCAGCTCTTTAACGATCTTCTTCTTTCCTTCTAAGTCCTTCATGATAACTATATGGCTGATGTTAAATCAAAAAATATTGATTACAGTAACAAAATGACTGAAGGAATATCGAACCAAAATAAATTGAATTTTCTTTTGATTCAGTTTCAGTTTTAGCTCTAATCTAAGTAATGCTTTTTTCCCGGTTTTTGGTTTAGTTCCAGTTCGAAGCCCTGGTTAAAGCACAGTATAAAGGTTCTTAAAATTAGCAATTACAGAGCGATCCCAGACAGCACATAAGCTTAAATCAAGCTTGACATTTCTTTGAATTTGACGTATTAATGCAAGCTTGACAGTTCAACTCATTCTAAGTTGGCAGCAAGCTTGCAGGAGTCAAGTTGAATTGTCAAGCTTAAATACAGCTTGATTTAAGCTTGACAATTGATACTCGCTTGATTTTTTCTTTTTAAAGGAGCGTTGATGGCGCCATCTGTGAAAGATAATGGACATTAATTGTCTAGCGTCCTCAAATTTGCTGAAAGTTCGTAAAAGAAGTGTTTTATTTTATTACCAGTGCCATATTACCGGCAGAGCAAACGGGGCAACTGCCCAGGGCCTATAGATTTTAGGGCCCAAAAATCTTACATCTTACACTTTTGTAGTTTTAAAATAAAATTACAAAAGATTAACAAAAAATTCAGAAGTTAAATAATTTGTTTAATTATAAAGTATGAACAATGAAAATAATTCAAATTTACATTTGTATAAATTAATTTAAACTTATTTTTAATTCTTCGAAATGCCCTATATCGATAGCATACCAATATGTAGGAAACTAACCACATTTGTAAAGAGAATTTTTGGCGTTAAAAAATAGCAAAATTTTTCAATTATTTATTATTTTAAGAAATATTTACAAAAATGACTAAAGTGTTTGTATTCCATACATGTAAGCAAATGTGATATAGCATTTCGAAGTAACGTTTAACTATCTGTTTCTTTGATTTCAGATTACTTAACACAAAATTTTTGTTAAGTAAGTAAACCCATTCTATATTACTAAATATGGAAATTCTTCAAAATAAAATACAATTATACTATTGTATTGATTTCAAAATCAGTCGTTTGTCTTGATTTTGGCCAGCAGTATTGCTCAACGTGTTGCGATATTGAAAGTTTTAAAACGTGTCCTGCTTTTAAGTTTATATTATGCTTATTTCCCTATTAGTAGAGTCTATAAATCAAAAATAAAATTATTTAAATTTTGATTCATCCCATGGAAAAACAAAAGAAACTTATCAGCATCGCCCATACTTATCGATCTGGCGTGACAGCAGTCACTTCAAACTTTAGTCATAGCTGCAAGGGGCAATAATAGTCGAGCGGTTAGAACGCTATCCTTCCAGCTTAAAGGTCCCGGGCTCGAACCCAGCTGCCGACGTTTGATGGAACAGATTAAAATAACTTAAAATTTCAGCATAGAGGGGGAAAATGCGCGGAAAAATAAAGTATGAGGGGCGCGGGCGGCCCATGTATTTAGAAATTTGTTTTAGAAAAAATTTTTAAGCTTGAAATGTCAAGCTTGATTCAAGCTTGAAATGTCAAGCTTAATGCAAGCTGGGCAAGTGTAAACTAGAACACTTGATTCAAGCTTGCATTAAGCTTACACGCTTGAAATTTTCAAGCTTAATTCAAGCTTATTGACTTGATAAATCAAGCTTGCTGTGCTATCTGGGATGTTGGTAGGTATGGTTTGGCTAAGTGTTTGTTGTACTTATTCTCACAACATGGTGGCTATAATGAACAAGGCTAATAGTCCTTGTTCATTATAGCCCAGACAGGACAGCAAACTTGCAGCAAGCTTGATTTATCAAGTCAATAAGCTTGAAAATTTCAAGCGTGCAAGCTTAAATCAAGTGTTCTAGTTTACACTTGCCCAGCTTGGATTAAGCTTGACATTTCAAGCTTGAAATAGCAAGCTTAAAAAATTTTCCTAAATACACGGGGCGCTGAACTCGCCCCACATATTTTACTTTGCCACGCATTTCCCCCCTCTACGCTGAAATTTCAATCTGTTTCCATCAAGTGTTCCTGGATAGAATAAAACCCGGGACCTTTCGGTTGGGAGTCGAGTGCGCTATCCGTTCAGCTACCAAGCTTCGCTCACAATTAAAATAATGTTATGTGTGATTTAGAGACTCTACTAATAGGGAAGTAAACATAATATAAACTTAAGAGCAGGGATCCGTAACTTAACGTAATGCGCGTTATAACCAATTCATTATTCAATACAAATCATAACGTTATTCACAAGCCGAATAACGTTATTCATACCGTAACTTTAAAATCGTTCTTCACGAAATAACGTTAATGATTTGAGAAATCAGTATTCGGTTACTCGACCCAAAACTGCTCGGGGAATAACGTTATATTTAATAACGATATTCAACGTACACTTATTATAACGTTATTCTTTTCTGTGCTATACATAATAACTCTAAGAACAGTAACAGAATGCATTGGGTTAATCATGTTAACCGTTTAGTTTATAACGTTAAACTTACATAACTATTTGATAACGATACAGTATCAATTAGTTAGAATATAACCTTTCGTTCAATAACAATTTAAATACGATATGAGACCATAACGTTAAAGGAACAGAACGACATCTTCATACCGTTATAACGCAATAACGAAATGCCATTCATATTGACACGATCCGTTACAAAATATAACAAATTGTTCCAATATATTTAAATACGGTGTATAACATCTAACCGTTCGAGTAACCTAAAAATTTTGATCCGAATCATCGGCTTTACGGACTGAGGGGAGGGTGAATGAAAGGTAAAAGTATTGAGTGGGTTCACCACCTAGTACATAAAACACAGGATACATGCAAGGACTGATTTCCAGCATGGCATTCGGGACAATTGCCTGGGCCCCCAACAATAAGGGGCGCTCCCAAATAACCCTTTAACTTGCACATTTTGAATTTAATTTAAAATGAACAGGGTAGATACTGACAGTGGCGGATCCAGAAAAAATTCTGGAGGTGGCACAAAACATTTGGCTCATATTTCTGGTAAATAAATTCACTTGAATTTAAAAACGAAGTCAATATTCTACACTGTAATTTTCAGGTGGTACGTGTTCCTGTGTCTCTCCCCCCACTCTGGATCGCTGACAATGTATATTGAAGAGGATTTTTTTTTCATTTTTTTTAAAGCTGCTACTTCAGCTAGATTATTTTATTGAAGTATTGGGAGTCAAAGATAATTTTTCGTACTTTGATTGTATTTCCTTTTATTTTTTAATAAAAAGATAACCTTTTGTGGACACAGTCAGTTTCAGCATGTCACTTTTTTACAATATTAAAAAAAAAATTGTTTAAAGTGTGAATGTCCAGCGTTTTGTCCTATTCTGCGGCTGTCAATCTAACAGTGTTGAGTTTTGGTCGCTTTTCTCCAGTTACAGTGTGAATACGCGTTAGAACCCTTTAAAATGTCCTTCGACCAAGGCACCCCCTCTCTTTGGCAGATAGCCCTTGCGTAATTTCGCCACAATACAATACAACAGAAAAAAATCTTTTTTTTTTAAACACAAAACGCTTTTAAACTCAGTCCTGTCAACTGTTAGCAATAGGAGGTGTGTTAAACAGTAGAACTTTTAATTAATGTTAGATTGGTGCATATATATAATTATCAAGCGTTTCCCTCTTTCTCCATTTGGCAAAACAATCCCAGCTTTCGATTCAGGGTGGTTTGCCCGTTTCAAGTCTGGTGACATTAGCTTGGAAGATAAGCCAGGACGAGGTCGACCATCGGATTTCGATGACCAGGCACTTTTGGCAGACTGGAAGGGAGCGAAAGCTGGGACTGTTCCGGCCGATGGGGAAAGGGAAAAACGCCTGATAATTATGCACCGACCTAATAATTTTAAAAGTTAAAATAATTAGTAGTTGTTCTTTCTTTACTTTAAAGAAATGTAAAAAAGTGACATACCGATGTTGACACCGCCCCTGGAAAGGTTAAATTGTAGGTCTATTTAATTTTTTTTTTTTTTAAAGGAAGTGTGAGTTAAGGGCTTAGCTAGGGGTACGTATCCTCCTAACACCGAAATTTTTAGATCAGTCAGTGTTAGCATTAATGAGTATGTGAGTATTTTGCTGAGGCAAATCTAACAGACGGGTATCTGCTTAGCGGGGGGGGGGGGCGTTGCCTTGGCCGAGGTCTTTTTCAGAAATTCAAAGCATATTCGCGTAACATCTGGCAAAAATCGCCCAAAACTTCAGACCGTTAGATAGACGCAGTTGGCTGGAAGCCTGGACTTTAATAGTTTAGCAATCCACCATACTCAATGTTTTATTCACTTGGCCACGATGCGACCTCATAAGCATTTAGATTTTTATGCCTTGCGAAAATTACGTTTATTTATACACAACTCTAATGCATAGCTCCTTCCAAAGAAACTACTCTCTGCACTGTCGCAAGATAATGGAAAGAAATCCGGAATCACTGACCTAGGGCTATCAGGAATGTTAATAAATTTGAAAAGACATACTGTTTTACGTGTTATGTAACATCATTGATCTCATGAACTCCAATTATGTACCAATCATTCATTACTTTTATGTTTTTTCTTGTTTTTTGCATACCATTTCTTTTTTGAAGAAAGGGGGGAAATGATGTTGAGTGCGGAGATAGTACTTTCTTAATGTGCATGCAAATTATGTCTTCCCTCCCCCTCCCCTTGAAGTAAGTCTGCGTACGCTACAGTGGCGCGTGGGTGTACCCATACATTCCGTTAGCCATACTGCTCAAAAGGGTTATAATTAAAGGTCCAATAAAGAATAAAATGGTGAAAAACTATGAAACTGCTACGATAAAAAAAATATATATATTGCTATTACGCAAATGTGATAACTGATTGTCGGAATACTATTTTGTCATTTCTCTCATGTGTCAATGATCCTCATCTTTAAATCTATCGCATTTTTACTTTCCGAACACATATGGAAAGTATTGTAATCATGAAAATATTCGACTTTTGAGATTTTCATGTATTTACACGTTTTCAGGCATTAATTCATTTATGTTGTTTTTGCGGTGATGGATTTTTGTACGTAAACAAACACGATAGCTCCTAAACAGTGCATTTGATTGAGCTGAAATTTTGTATATATATTATAGACCACCCATATTGATTTTCGCGTGTACAGGATGTGTAGTTTTTTACAAGGCTGCAAAAAGAATTTAATACATTGGGCGGGAGTTCCTGAAAGTGCGCTAGCGTCTATTGAGTATTTCAGTATTTTGTGTTATGGCAAACACAAAATACAACAAAAATACAAACACAAGTCTACACGAAGGGCATCTACTCACGGGAGAGGGGGACTTGGGCGGAGGACCATTTTAAGGGGTTCTAACGCGTATTTACTTTGTATCTGCATGCACATAAAACCGCCTGAATCTCTAGATCCTTTGATCGACTGCCACGCAGTATGCCCCAACGCGGGACCAGTACACTTTGGCTGTCTACCATACTTACAATAATACATTTGGGTAATACACTAGTAAACCTTAAATTATTTGTGTCTTTCGGGCATTAATTCATTTATGTTGTTTTTGCGGTGATGGATTTGTGTACGTAAGCAAACACGATAGCTCCTAAACAGAGCATTTAATTGAGCTGAAAATAAGTATAATTTAAGACACAAATAATTTAAGGTGTACTAGTGTCTAAATGGTGCATTCGTATAAGTTCAAATTCAGTATGTATATTGTAGGTCTTCGTTTTACAACCTGTTTAGATTCTCGTAAGTGCAGGATTCACAGTTTTTTCATGTCACAAAAAAGTATTCTTATACATTGCGGTCTGTACATTAATCTTTGAAGTGCACTAGCGTTTGAACACTGTATTCTTAATTATTGAATGTTCCAACATACAGAGACAGAACTAATGTGAAATCGTAAAGCTGCCGTATTCAAATTCTGCGCCTAGTTTTATAGAAACTATGTCAATTTGTACTATTTGATTTATTGTCTTCCGAAGAAATTTTGTACAACAAGCAGTTCGTGCATCCTGACCACGATGAGTTTTTAGTCATGAGCATGAGGAAAGCATGATCACATTGTCCCCTTTTAAATATAGAAATTCATTTGACATAAGACCGACGATGTAAGAACACATAGGGATGGACGCGAGACGTGCGAGACGAGAATCGGGGCTGTCTCGTCTCGTCTCGCAAACACTGTGTCTCGTCTCGCGTCTCGCAAAGAAATTGCTGTCTCGTCTCGCGCGAGACGCGAGACGTCTCGCGAGTCTCGCAAAATTAAGGACTGCGATTTCGTTACCATTTTTTACTAACTTATTATTGGGATTTTATTGAAAATTAATATTAATAATAACAATTACTTACATATAGCCACATAAGTAGATATATTAATAACTATATCAGCATATATCGGCATTTGAAGTAAAAGAAATTCAGCTTTAATCCGTACATATAATGTCCCATCGAAAATATAGTATTTATTTTTATTTATTTACTAACTGCGTGCCCGTTCTTCGCATTGTAGTAAACGAAAATTTTCCTAACATGTGTAATTTCAATTAATTCCAGTGATGTGGAATCTAAAATAAAAGCAAAATTATTTGACTCTTGATGTAAAGTTTGCGTCATGAGTATTAACCTGGCATCATTGCAATATAATGACTCAAAAAACTACGTCAGTATCATTCGCGATCAGAAAAGTGAAAAGCATGGCGGTTTGCAGAGAACTCCCGACTTTCAAAATGTGTTATTTCTACATCATACTCTTCAAGTTGTAGCATTAAATACCTCAGACACTACATGAAATGGACAACCGTTTGTTTTAAAATAGTTGCGCACCCGCTCTTCATACTGGAAGAAGCGAATATTTTACTAAAATCATATCTACAAAACAGATTTTTTTTTTTTTTTTAATTTAAGTAATCTCCTCTTTTGAAATTACTGCGGAATATATTAACGCAAATTAGAATTACTTATCGTTCAGTTGGTGATAAGATAACCCTTGAAAAAGGATAAACAGAACCTTTTTAATTTCATGAAATATTTATTAATGTGGTATATTGTGATTTATTCATATTATCCTTACAAATCTACTAATACTACCTATTACGCATATTAATACTATCTATTTTCGCTTCTTCCTTTTTAAGGCTCGATTTCAAGAAAAATTATTTGGCACAAATAGGTCCTTTTTATTCTATGACGATTCTTTGCAATTTAAGCATTAGCATAAGGAATAATCATTTCACATAATGGTTGCTATTAAGAAAGCTCTCCATATATATTTAATTTATGCATAGTTTTGTAAGATTGGGGTATTTAGCACCACAAAACATTTCATCCACCATGGACCACGGTGGATGAAATGTTTTGTGGTGGATGAAATATTTGTCACTACGGGCCGTAGTGACACATATTCAAAGCGGTGCCAATTTAAATAGCCATATATCCACTATAGCGGTATTTTATAAAGCCTCCATGGTTCTGTTTCCTGAAAACGTCAAACTTTGTAATCTCGAGGAGCTATTTAGAATCGCTATAATTGTGTCAGGGCGTTAGAGTTGCAGAGTTTACAATTTTCAAGCATTTCTTAAAATTTATGACGTCACTGTTTAACTGCCGTATAAGATAACCCGGTTCGTTGAGCAAGTTAATTTGGATATTTTGACCAGTATTATCATTAAGATAACGGTTTACAGATAAATAATTTTGAAAACTTGTGTGATTATTAGTAGCATAAAATTTTAATCTAATTTCTTTTTTAAATCGTACAGAACAATTTAAACAAACCTCTAATTGAAATATGCGCTTCTTTCAGCATCCACCCACGAAGTAAAGCAAAAGCAGATGACGTGTTAAATTTATACCACTAAGTTTATATCTAGGTATGGAACACCGTAGTCATAAAATTCCACTTACCGCTGAAAAATCCTTTAAAATATATAAAACGTTCACAGATGTTAATAGCAGGGCCGTTGCGCTGTGGGCGCTATGGACGGCTCAGCTCCCCGCCACCCCCCCCCCCCTAGAAAAATCTGAGCCACCTCACCCAGGCCAAAGAGCACAGTCATCGAGGAACATTTTTTGAAAAATCTTATAAAGAGATGCAAATTTCTTAATTTTTGTTTCTGTACGTAAAAGCAAACATTTTATGTTTTATGTTCTTTAAAGAGTATTGGAAAATCAATTATTTCTTTTCCTTAGAGATAAGAAAAATCGTATTGCCTGAAGAGGAAATTACAAACTTCGCAACAAGGCCGTAGCGCTGGGACGCTATGGACGGATCAGACACCCTGGAAAAATCTGAGCCCCCTCCCCCCCAAAGAACGCAGGCATCGAGGAACGTTTTTTGAAGAAAATGTTCCTCGATAATGGTGTTAAAAAATATACATCTTTCTTAAAAGACATGTAATTTTTAAAAATTTTTGTTCCTGTTTGTAAAAGCAAACATTTCATGATCTTTAAGGGGACAAGGGACGTTAAATATTCAAAACTTTCCATTTTAAATTTTACTTGTAATCTTATGTATAGTTGTTTCACACAAAATCATAGTTGTCTAACATAATAGTTTGCATCTATATTGAAACTAAAAATAAAAAAAAATAATAATTTTTAAAATGAAAATTGATATTTTTCAGAAAAAAATACGTCTTCTATTTTTTTATTTAAAATATCCCATGCGCATTCAAAATTAATAAAAAGCGACATATTTTTTTATATACATTTGCAATATATGTATGAACATATCTGTGCATTCATTTCTATGTGTGACAAACGCAGGCGCGTAGCCAGGAAAATTTGGGGGGGGGGGGAGATATGAACTTATATGTGTACAAATAGACGGAATTTCATTACTAATCCAAAAATTTCGGGGGGTGGGGATATATCCGGATATCCTCCCCCTGGCTACGCCCCTGGACAAAGGTAAGCTTTATATAAAAAATAAATTCACGTGAGATGAAGCTTTTTTTTTTTTTTTTTTTTTTTTTTCAAATTCCATCCTACTGTTACATTTAAATTCCTATATCTCTATTAAATAACGTTTGTTTGAAAATTTAATGTACAATTATGTTCATACATGCATTACAAGTTTACTATTAAAAAAATTACAGCTTTTTATTAAATTGGAATGCACATGAGATATTTTGAAAAAAATATTTATGGCCCATTTTTCCTTAAAGATATTACCATAATTTTTAAAAAAAGATTTAATTTTTTATTTTTAGTATTAATGTAAATGCAAACCTTTGTTTTAAACAACTGTACGTATACTTTGAGACTAAAAATTAAGAAATGATAGTTGTTTTCAATTTTAAAGTCCCTTTGTCCCCTTAAAAAGTTTTAGAAAAGCAATTATTTCTTTTCTTTTATGATAAGGAAAATCGTATTTCCTGAAAAGGAAATTGCAAACAGCAAGCTCTTGAAACATCGTAAATTTTCTTCATTGATCTCTTTATTGGGGCGGCATTAGTGGGTCTCTTTATTGGCAGTGAAAACATCTTGTTAAAAAAGGGTGTGTGGGTGGTCCTAATTTTCTCCCAAGCAGCCACTGTCCCATTTCTACAATTAACGATTATCCCATGCGTCGCCCCTCTCTATCAGTAAAAAGGAAGCGTGAAGAAAACTTACGGTTTTCTGGAATGTATGGAGAAAACGTGCTAGCAATTAAGTTTCATCCTTTAAAAATGAACGACTATACAATACTAATCGCTTTACATGTTTGTTACTGCAAAGCCCATCAGTCTTTCGAACTTTACCACAAGGGGTGGTGATATTGTTCTGTATAAAATGCCGCTTTTAGAGGTATATACCAAGACTGGAGATTTTCGCCCATACTCTTTCACACACACGAGTTTTCCAGGAAATGGATAATGACGTCTGCCCAGAACCGAATCAGAAACAACGTCTTTATCCATTCTTTTACTGAAAGTCTCTTTCTCCCTAGGTTTGAGTAAAGATGACAGAGATAATGGGCATTGGAAAGTTAGTCAGAATGGAAATTTTCAAGCAAAGCAGCAGTTGTTTTTTGTCAAGCACCAGTAAATGACTCTTTTTAAATGGTGTTTTAGTTTTTGAAGCTGCAGAATAGTAATACTAACTGTCAAATTATATGATTTATAAAATATTTTGAAATTCCCCCCTTAATTTTTTTTACACGATAAGAAGTATAAAGCTAATTTTGATGTGGATTGTGGATTGTGGATTTTGATGTGAGCTAATTTTGTGCCCCTACGAATCCGGGGCGCTGGTGCCTTGCATCCACAGCACAACCCTTGTGGACGGCTCTGTAGCACGTTTTCTTGTCATCTGGCTAATTAACTAAACAAGCATACGCAACGCAGAGTCAAAACCAGGGTCGGACTGGCCAGGGTGTCCGACTGCCTGCAGACTGCCCACCCTTTGTCGGGGCCCCACACTCACACACAAAAAAAGAAAGAAAACAGATTTTCGAAGACAACAAATGAAAAACTGAAATTCGATTTTTAAAGTAAAAAGACGTCGAATGTTTTTAAGTCTATGGTTTTTCAAAAACTAATCCCTCTTTCACTGATTGCACTTGATAAAAATTGTTATTTCAGAATTGTTTCTTTCATTACATCTATGAAATTGTCTGAGGAAAGCCATTGTTTATGAAACTTGGTTAAGAAATGAGGCGCACACTTCAACACTTCTTCCAAAGGTATTATTAAAAGGCACATGAAGATGACGTTTCCGCCCATATATTACTATGTTTTTCTTAACCGTCTCTGCACCCCCTACGCCCCTCCAAGTTCGGCAGTCTAGTAGAGAATCACCCTGTATTTATATAACTAATAAGTAAAACACAAAATATTCTGCAAATATGACATACCCCGCATGAAAAAATATATAACAGCAGATGCAAGAATTACAAACCACAAGTGGAAAAAAAAAATAGATGGTCAGCCAAATGAGAATGGAACGGGAATTATAACCACTGGCACCATCGTCAGGAGCCATAACCAGTAGATTATAATTAAAGACAAACAAAATAGTAGGATTTCGGTTGTGTGGCATATCAAAAGAGATATTCACTCCACACGTTTTAGGCTCTATCGTACTAAAAATAAGGAAAAAAGGAAAACAATAAGATATCAAAATCAGGGGCGTAGCCACGGGGGGGGGTTAGGGGGGTCATAACCCCCCCATGAGAAATTTATTGCCATATAAAATGTATATTCTTCACTCTATTATCACACACACGTATACATATATATGAGTTGTAGTAGTCGTAACCCCCCCCCATGAAAAATTTCTGGCTACGCCCCTGATCAAAATAATTGAAAAAGCGCTGAAAAATCGACATACCAATCTGGAGTGATAGAAAGCACATGGAAGTCCAGCATATCTATACATATATATATATAATATAATATCCATATTCGTAACTTGTGGAACGGAAGGGAGGGAGGGGGGGGGGTAGGCAACCAGAACGTTCTTTTCACAAATCCCTCCTCTCTAAAAAAATAAATATCGATAAAATTCTTGATGTAAAATACAGCCCCCGCGAATACCTAAAAATAAATTTATTTTCATTCTGAAATTAGTTCTCTAAAAAGGATCGATGACAACTCTCTCTCAAAAAAATAAAAAATAAAAATAAAAAAAATAAAATCCGTATCTTGCGTTGAAATATAAAAAATACAAATCCTATGTTTAGGTAGAGCTTTGTGGTAATTAAGAACTTATTTGCTTGAATTTACTGTAAATGACATTATTTCTCGGTACACCTAATAGCAATATTACGAATAAAGCGGATATAGTACGTCTTTATTAAATCTCTACTATTTACTTTAACGTCAATTTCAAGTCTCTAAATTATGTGTAATTTTTATATTAATGAAAACAAGATTATATTAACGATAATTATAATTATTTGCCTAATATTTCCAATAACATTACCGTGTGTGCATTTTTAGATTTCATTATAGTATCTCAGTTGGTTAATAGACGACTTATTTTTTGTTTATATTTTTAATTACTGAACAGTTAATTTGTTGACGACTATCCGTTTGTACTTTTCCACAATAATTTTTAGCGAGAGTACTACAGTCGTTATGTTCGCCCTGCTTACAGAAAAATTAAACCATAATCCCCCTAATGTATATCCAGTGGGGATTTAAAAAAAAAAAAAAAAAAAAAAAAAAAAAAAAAAAATGAAAAGACATCTAACAGGCGAAGATTATTTCAGAATAGGAACCCAACTGCAAGATAAAATGATGGGGAGGAAAAAAATTTATAAAAGTTTTGCAAGCCGAAGGAAGGGAAAACATGATAATATAAACGAAAAGAGAAATAGTTTAAAAAAAATTGCTTGCATTTCTTTCCGTCCGATATTCATATATAAGAATAAAAAATGTCATTTTAATCTATTTAAAATAGGCCAACGATAGGGATTTAACCGCCCCTTGAAAGTTGTCACCAGGGTGGGCGTCCCCCCCCCCCCCCCCTACGCACGCCGAAACGTGCGGGGAAGTTTGAGGATAATATCGGTACAAGGATATTTCAACCAAGGATATTCAACCATATTTCAACCTACTCAGACGAATGAGCATCAATGCGAATGCAAGTTGCTCTACTTCTAATCTCTCTCTGATATACCCGAAACCCGATTATCACAAGGGCAAGGGGGGGGGCGGTAGTCCGGTGCCACTGAAGAAAAAGGGGGCCCATATATATATCCCGATTATCTAAATTATAAATTCATATGTACTGAAATAGTAATTGTGGGGAAAAAACTGAATTTCCTCTTTAATACAGGTATTACCTAATTGCCTATCACTAGATCCAGTTAGAGATATTTTTTTTGGGGTGATAAATACGATTTGATTAAAGTACAAAAACTACAGTTAACTGAAATGCAATTTTCGAGTACAACAGTGGTCAAAACTGGGGTAAAATGCTTAAAAAGGGGGGGCTCAGTAAAGGGGCTTAATGCGTAAAAAAGGGGATAGTAAGGGGGGCCCCAAACTTAATGCCCCGGGCCCCGTCTAAAAGTGGTCAGATTTGAACATACCGTACCGCCTTTCCTATTTACTTATTATTTTTCTTTCAACTCTTCTCTGTTTTCTTTTTTTTCCGCCTCTTTCTTTATCCTCTCTTTTGTGTGTTTTGTGTATCTCTCGTCTGTTCTAATTTTAAATGTTAGGTGTTTGTGCGTATTGTAGAGTGCTGATAGTATACCAGGACCGAAAACGAAGGAGACGCAAGTTAAACGGTAGAGGCTTCAGGCAAATTGTCGCTTTTCAGATCGTATTTATGCGAGACGGAAAAAAATGCGAGAATTCTCGCGCGAGACAAGACTCTGTCTCGTCTCGCGTCTCGTCTCGCAAAATATTTTCTTTCTCGTCTCGCGTCTCGTCTCGCAAAAAAAATGCCTGTCTCGTCTCGCGTCTCGTCTCGCGAGACAATGCGAGACAATGCGAGAATTCTCGCGTCTCGCGTCCATCCCTAAGAACACATGAAGCCGGGGTTGAGGATATCGGGATATATCATTCCCCGGGTAATTTTAGCATGAGTTTTAATATTTTTCCATCAAGCCGAATTTAAGTTTATATATGTACGGCCACAGTCGTCGACTCCATGAGACTTCAGCCCCCTCAAAAATTTCGTTCCAATCTTTCTACTGTCAAATATTTTTTTTTCCTATATTGGTTGAAACTCAAAGAGTGTGGTGCTACTATTTTTCGATAAGACAAAAGACTGTGGATACGGAGCTTTTTCACAAAGTACTTAAAGGCTTTTGTGAGAAGTAATCGTCTCAAATGAATTAGAAGTAGCAAGAAATATTTCTTGACTTTGCAGATGATTAGCAGATAAAATAGCCATAAAAGGATGACCTTGAGACAGGGGGTGACTTTCTTGCAGAGGGTTGTTCCAGGGCCTTGTTCTGTTCCTGGAGGGGTCAAGAAAACCGCAAACTGGAGGAGGTCAACAGCTTTCGGTTGAGAAGAAAGAGCAACAGCATTGTAGCTGAGGTGTCAAGATTGCTTCTAGCAGGGTTTGAATTTTGCGCCCCCTCAACACAATGTTTGGAAAGTGCTCCTCACAAGGGTTACGCCCCTAGCAGTGTTATACAGTAAGCCTCCGAAACCCCCGAACACACAGTTGAAAGTTACCCCGTAGTGCGGGGGCAGGAGAGTGAAGAGACCTCCACACAAGGAATTATTTTTTAAATGAAATTAAATATTTTGTAATTTTAATTTTCCTTTCGTTTTTTTAAAGAAACCGCAGAATATTAGAATTTATCTTAACACTTTACAGAGGATAGACAGAAGAACAGACATTTACTAGGCATAAATGGGTTAATCATTTCTGTGATTAACATAAATTGAAGAAATATTCTGAAAAAAGTCTGGTGTTAATGGGTTAAGGTCTTCCATATTCATTTCAAATCAGTGTTAAGTGACTTGCTATAGTCCAAGTCAGCTGTATATGATCCTTTCAATAAAAGGAGACAGTAAAAACATACAGGAGACAATTTAAATACGAACAAAGTTAGGGAGCCTTAAAGGATTATTTAAGTATTAATGAGCACCCAGGGTGCGAACTGAACATTTTCTCTAGGGGGGGACATTTGAAAGTAAATTTCTCCAGGGGGGGGGAGGACACTTGAAAAGAAGAAGGAGGGAAGGCGCAAATGCTTCCCTCACTTGATATTACTTGACATATGCAATCGCCAACACGTGTGGGAACTGACTTATATTCAAACAAAAGTCATAGATTGTTTGTTCTATAGAATCACAGATACACAAGCTACATACAATGTACCTGTATTGCAGGCCACCCTTGAGGGTTTTTAGCTAAGAAAAGAGACAAAATTTTAAGGCAGTCGCCTTAGAGTATAGTAACAAACGATAACATACCACCTTCATTTTGACTTCCCAATCTGAATCCCAAAATCTTCACTCCCTAGTTTAATATTTCTTCAGCAGGGGATAAATAGTATCCCTGGCAGGGATCCATTAATATTTCTCTAGCCAGGGATATTACATTCTTCAGCCGGTGACGATCCCCGGCATCCCCCCCCCCTCCTCAAGTCGCACCCTCCTCAAGTGAGCACCTCGAAAATTACGTTAGCACTTATACAGACTCTTCATGGAGTTTATAACCCTGTTAAATAGATGTTAGTTAGGATCTCTGAAAAAAAGATTCAGTCTAATTGAAATTTCACTGTATCCCAGGTTCACTAATTTCACTAGGCTTTAAGTTCAACTTTTATAAATGTGCAGCATAAAGATAAGGAAAAAGAAAAAACTTACATTCCACCCTTTTGGGGCTTCCATAATACGGGTTGTTCTAACAGCACCGCTTTGGACTGGGTTCTAATATGTTGGTCACAGGACCAATGGGGAGACTCTGGAGTGAAAAGAAAAGAGTAAAGACTAAATTTACTGATACAAAAACATTCATCGTGATGAACATTAATTTTGTAGAAATAACAGAAAAAAATAATGTGTTTAAAGGTTAAATAATAATGTGTGATAAGGTTAAATAATAATGTGTGGTAAAGGTTAATGATAAAGGTTAAATAATAATGTGTGAAATAATAATGTGTGAAGGTTAATTAATAATGTGTGAACTTTGTAAATAATGCACACAAATGAAAATAGTACAGTAAAAGAGTTTTGAATGGTACAGAGTGTCCATTCAAAATATATAGATATATTTCATAGGTAGATATTTGACCTTATTTTGAGAAATATTGAAAGTTTTCAATAAGAGAACTCTATAAAACTTATGCGAATATAGATTAGTTTAGTAAAAGTACTATAATTCCAAAAGAAAAAAAAAACACAGTCACACAGAACCATAAACAAGGGAAATCTGAATAATTATCAGCACAAATCTTGAAAGTACTGAAACAGGCTTGTGAGCTACATCAACAACTTTTTCAACGAGAATGTGAAAAATAGAAGTATATAATACTTTAGTTCAAATAATTTTTTTGAATTTATTGATAAACTAAGCATGTTATGATAAATTACAAAAATGCATTAGAAAAAATTTATACAACCCACATTAGCATAAATATTACACAAGGAAATTTTGTATGATTAAAACAACCTATAAAATATAAATAAGTACTTTTTGAGAGAGAACATAAATATGTTATATGCAAAGGTAAATAGTAAATATAGGTAATATTAAACTAAAAAGAAAAGGAGAAATAATAATTAGGTACATTTTACTTAATCTTGAGCATATTTTTAGATATTTTAAGTAGTTTAGTGACAAACACAAACAGCTGTACAAACTGAGACAAGAAGTTATGTTCCATAAATTCATTTGTTTGTAAACACTTAAAGTACAAATA